>CM040619.1:16509191-16528239 GCA_022817965.1 Solanum lycopersicoides | reverse complement strand
CTTGTATTTGTCATGTTGGTGTAGCTACTGCCCTAAGGGACTTAATATGGTGAAATATTGATAAATTGCTTATGGGTAATGATGGTTTGATTTGTTGATGAGTTACTCTCATTGTATAATTCTTATTATGAATTGCTATTTGAGTGGTATGGTCCACCTTATGGGTGGCGGTGCTAATTGATGAACTTGATGTTACTTAGTATGGTTTGAGTATGTGATCTTGAAGGTCTAATATGTGAAATGAAGATATATTGGAAATGGGTCTTGTGTTGTGTTTGATGTAGCTTGAATTGCATGTTTGACCTAGTTTATGTCTAAATGAAGTATATGATTATGAGAAGTATGTAGAGTGTGTAGCTTGATGAATCAAGGTTAAAGTATGAGTAGAACTTGATGATAATGAAATGATGCTTATATGCAAGGTGTGCACATGTACACACACACTCTTTTAAGATTTGTATTATGTCAAGTTGAGCAAAAAGGGGAATCTTGAGGTGGACACACTTCGTGAGTTGAGATGTAGTGTCTAGTAACAACCTCTCCATTTCCTAGTGAGCTTTCTAAGATAGACTATTATGTTGAGAAATCCGTGTGGAGTTATGCCTAGCACCGAGAGGATATGAAGGGGAGGTGGATTGCACTTCGTTAGTTGAGATGTTGTAATCCAAAGTACCTCTTGAGATGAGTACTCCTCGTTAGTAGAGAGTGAGTTACTTAGTAACAATCTCCTTATCCCTTAACTATGTGCCCGCATAGGTGTAGCTATTGGAAAAGCCATGTAAACGCTAAGAAGCATGACCTTACACTAGGCAAGTAAGGATCCCTCATCCGATAGGGGTTAATATCGGGATTCCATGTCTAGCTCTCATGGTCTTTGTCGGTTAAGCTAACTCCCACAAAAGAATTGATTTGAAACTAATTATCTTGTGTATTGTTGAAATTGTGTATGTATGTCGTGAAGTGCTCAATCCACATTAGTTACCGAGTAGGAGCATTGAGTGGGAGTAGTAGTATGGGATGCTATTCTCACATTGCACTTGGTGTGACCTATACCTACTATGGGAGAAGAGTACCTTCATGAAATCCGTGTGAATGAGTACTATGGTGTAGTGTTATGGAGGATTATTGTGGAGTACTTGAGTAAATGGAATCCATTAGGAGTACTAAGTGGGAGTGGTAGTATGGGATGCTACTCTTACATTGCACTTGGTATGACCTATATTTCCATGAGTGTTTAGCATATGTTAGCCAAGGGCGTGGATTTGATTTCTAACGAAGTAAGCCTAAGATTTGGTAGTTTTAAGGGTCGCTTTGGTGTGCTTTGAAGGGAGGTGTAATGAGAGTCCCTTCTTGGCTCACCTTAGGGAGTCTTAGGATAACCTTGGGTTAGGGCAACTTCAAAGGAAAAGGGTTCATATGACTTGGACCGTGCCATTCACTGTAAGGTCTTCATTGTAAGAATTCAAAATGTTCACTATGATGCTTTATTCAATTTTATTGCAAGTTTAGCAAAGTTAATTGAAATGTTCCTTTTGTTTACTTTAAGTTTGGTAAGATAGCCATAAAGTGTTAATTGTTGATTCTTATGTGGGTTTGCTTCTAGATTCATGAAGGTTATATTTGAATTGCATAAAAAGCTATCTTTACTAAAATGTCCCTTTTTGCATGTTTTTGCATATGCCATACTTAGTACATTGTTGTACTAACCCCATACTTTTTATACCTTATGAGTATAGGTTGGAAGCCCTTTTGGAGGATCGGAGTCGAAGCTTGGGAACTTTATCTCTCAAGAATTTGGTATGTCCTCATATATTCGAGGACATAGTTTTATGTTTCTTAGTTTCTTTATTAATACTTAAAAATGTATTTACTTTTATCGTAAAGGGCCGTGTCCCTAAGATTCCAAGTTGTGTCTTTAAGTTGGCTTGTGACGATAAGATTTCTTAGTATTTATGAAAAGACTCCTTTTATTATTATTATCGTGAAAAGGTTTAAATTCGGCACTACTTTTCATGCTTTATGTTATGAATGCTAGTTAGAGGGCTTGTACGAGATCCCAAAGGGGTCAAGTACGCCCGGTCATGATTCGAAGGTTTTCCCTAACTTCTAGGGGGTGCTTTCGGGTCGTGACAAGACTTGGTATCAGAGCATAAGGTTTTGGGAAATAGTTTAAGGTCTGAAAGTCTCACAAGCCACATCTAGTAGTATCTTGGTCATTGGTGTGAGTCGCGACACATCCATGGACAAGAGGCTATAGGATGCTAGAAGTTTCACTTTCTTCTCTATTCTAGTATCGTGCCTTAGAGTTGAGTATATAAGGTGTCTATTCTCAACCTCTTCTTTTGTGTTTTTAGGACATGAATACGAGGAGATCGACCGCTAGAAGGGAGGAGGGAGGTGTACCAAATGAGAGAGTCCTTCCCCATGTTGACCAAGTTCCTATTGTTGGCTTAGGGGAGGAAAATGAGGAGGTTCCTCTTCAAGAACCTCAAGTGCCTCCGGAACCTCAAGGACCTCAAGTGCCTCCTATGCCTCAAGCTCCTTTTGTTGAGGGTGATATGACTAATGCGGAGTTGAGGGCTGCCCTAATGAACTTGACCCAACTCATGGCGGCTCAAGCTCAAGTTGTCAACAATCACTTTGTGGGCCAAGCTAACCTAGGAGATAGGCCCCAACCAAATGCTAGTACTCCCGCTTCTAGGATTCGGGATTTTATGAGGATGAACCCTCCTACTTTTCATGGCACTAAGGTGGATGAAGATCCACAAGGCTTCATAGATGAGGTTTTCAAGGTGGTAGATGCTATGGGTGTGACCCCTAGGGAGAAAGCGGAATTGGCCGCTTACCAATTTAAGGATGTTGCTCAAGTGTGGTATGAGCAATGGAGGGGTGAGAGACCCTTAGAAAGAGGACCGGTTGATAGGGAGGAATTCAAAGAGGCTTTCCTAGATAGATTCTTTCCTTTAGAGTGGAGGGAGAAGAAGATGGTTGAATTCATGAACCTCCGTCAAGGGGGAATGAGTGTGCTAGAGTACTCTCTCAAATTCACCCAACTCTCTAAGTATGCCCCGACCATGGTAGCCTACCCTAGGGCTAGGATGAACAAGTTTGTGATGGGCGTGTCTAGCTTGGTGAAAAAAGAGTGTCGTACGGCTATGCTTCTTAATGACATGGATATCTCTAGGCTCATGGTTTATGCGCAACAAATTGAGGAGTCCAAAATTAGGGAGATAAGGCAAGAGGGTAAGAGACCTAGGTCGGATGATTCTAGTCACCAAAGGCCTAAGAAGAGGTTTTATCCCCAAGATTCTTCTATGGGAAACAAGGATAGGGCTCCAAATCAATCTTCTCAAGGTGGTGGTCATTCCTATGAAAGGGCTAGGTGCCCTACTTGTGGCAAGCAACATGGGGGTAAGTGTCTTGCCGGAACGGATAGTTGTTTTGCATGTGGTAGTAAGGGCCACAAGATGAGGGACTGCCCAAACCTTAAATCAAGGGGGAGAGATGTCAATCAAGCTTACCTAGATCCTAATGCTCCCAAGAAGAACCCTTCCTATGGGATGGGGGCTAGAAAGGATAATTAATCCGGATTGATGGTTTTGGTAAGTCTCAACTCTTTGTTATTGTTGCTTTTGTGTTATGAAATGAGATTATATAGTTTTATAGTTCCTATGATCATGTCATCTTGATGAATTGCTTAAGGAGTGAATTTTTTTTTCAAAAATTTGGTGACTTGGCAGTGAACTTCACTGTAAACTTTTTGGCATTTTGAAGAAAATTGTTTTGTCTTGAATTTTAGTTTCAATGTGTGTAAAGGTATTGGTTATGAGCATTTTTAATGTTGGAGAAGGTAGTTCCTCCATAAAAGAAGTTTAAGGTTGAGTTTTGACTTTGTGAGTTTGGCAAAAATTGTCTATGTTGCTAAGTGTTGAAAGTGTAAAATGATGTTCCTTGCTAGTGGATGCTTTGATTGTTAGTGTTTTGATCATGATCTAAGTGTATTATATGATGCTAAGTGAGTCCTTGTTGTTCTTAAAATTTAAGTGTCATTCGAGGACGAATGTTATTCCAAGTGGGGGAGAATATAACGCCCCAAAATGAACTAAGGTGAACTAGAGCTCATGTTGTTTCTTGAGTTAATTTTAAGTTAAACGGAGTTAGTTTGGTGTCCTTAGGCAGTGTGCAAAGTTTGGTTAAGTTTGGAGTTCAATCGACCAAAAACGTCCATGACGTTCGGATGGTATGCCTTAGAATGTACTTGTATGTCTTGGCGAGTTTGGATGAGTTTTATGTGTTCGTTTTACTTGAAACATGCGTCGGATGTTCCTTAGACCTAGACGACTTAGTTTAGGGGTTTGACGTCCGGGCACGACCCCACCTAGGACCCACAAGGGGCCCTAGATGAAGGGCCCAAGACTTGGGCAAAGTCTGCCCATCAGTGGCTCACGACGACCATGGCGATGGTCCGTTGCACTCCGGACGGTCCGTCGATCCAGGGCGTCGCGAGTGACAGAGAGTGGAAACTTGGACAGGCTCCAGTTGGAGTCAAGTGTTCCTCGACGGGACCCATGACGGTCCGTGGTGAACGTGATGGTCCGTCGAGGAGGTCTCGTCGACGAGGCCTGCCAGTGCATGACTTAAGGCTGCCAACTTGGGGTGTTTTATGTAAATACACCCCAAGTCTTATAAGACCCTAGGTGTATAATTTTGGTGTTTTTAGGTTATATTAAATTAGTTTTAAACCCTAGACCTAGAAAAGACCCTCTCACTTCAAGATTCAACTCTCTCTCTAAAAAGAAAACTCTCTCAAAGTCACCATTGAAGCCAAGGCTCAAGGAGGGAAAGGAGGTCTGCTTTGGGCTTGTTTCTTCATCAAATTCGTGGGTTTCTTTCTCCAAAAGGTATGGTATCCATTCTTGAATACCTTTCCATTCAAGAAGCCAACTTCCAAAATTGTTTTCAAAAAGGGGTTTTAAACTCAACTTCTTCTAAACTTTGATTTCTATTATGGGTCTTCTTGTAACTAAGTTCTAATGGTTTAAATGTATTTATCTTGGTTTGAATAGATGATTTTGATGTTAAAACTCCATGAAACTCTTGTTTATGCATACTTCAATTTTGACTTGAAAATGGGTTATGTGAGCATGATTTGAGTAGGGTATGAACTTGGGTCTTCTTGTATTTGTCATGTTGGTGTAGCTACTGCCCTAAGGGCCTTAATATGGTGAAATATTGATAAATTGCTTATGGGTAATGATGGTTTGATTTGTTGATGAGTTGCTCTCATTGTATAATTCTTATTATGAATTGCTATTTGAGTGGTATGGTCCACCTTATGGGTGGCGGTGCTAATTGATGAACTTGATGTTACTTAGTATGGTTTGAGTATGTGATCTTGAAGGTCTAATATGTGAAATGAAGATATATTGGAAATAGGTCTTGTGTTGTTTTTGATGTAGCTTGAATTGCATGTTTGACCTAGTTTATGTCTAAATGAAGTATATGATTATGAGAAGTATGTAGAGTGTGTAGCTTGATGAATCAAGGTTAAAGTATGAGTAGAAATTGATGATAATGAAATGATGCTTATATGCAAGGTGTGCACATGTACACACACACTCTTTTAAGATTTGTATTATGTCAAGTTGAGCAAAAAGGGGAATCTTGAGGTGGACACACTTCGTGAGTTGAGATGTAGTGTCTAGTAACAACCTCTCCATTTCCTAGTGAGCTTTCTAAGATAGACTATTATGTTGAGAAATCCGTGTGGAGTTATGCCTAGCACCGAGAGGATATGAAGGGGAGGTGGATTGCATTTCGTTAGTTGAGATGTTGTAATCCAAAGTACCTCTTGAGATGAGTACTCCTCGTTAGTAGAGAGTGAGTTACTTAGTAACAATCTCCTTATCCCTTAACTATGTGCCCGCATAGGTGTAGCTATTGGAAAAGCCATGTAAACGCTAAGAAGCATGACCTTACACTAGGCAAGTAAGGATCCCTCATCCGATAGGGGTTAATATCGGGATTCCATGTCTAGCTCTCATGGTCTTTGTCGGTTAAGCTAACTCCCACAAAAGAATTGATTTGAAACTAATTATCTTGTGTATTGTTGAAATTGTGTATGTATGTCGTGAAGTGCTCAATCCACATTAGTTACCGAGTAGGAGCATTGAGTGGGAGTAGTAGTATGGGATGCTATTCTCACATTGCACTTGGTGTGACCTATACCTACTATGGGAGAAGAGTACCTTCATGAAATCCGTGTGAATGAGTACTATGGTGTAGTGTTATGGAGGATTATTGTGGAGTACTTGAGTAAATGGAATCCATTAGGAGTACTAAGTGGGAGTGGTAGTATGGGATGCTACTCTCACATTGCACTTGGTATGACCTATATTTCCATGAGTGTTTTGCATATGTTAGCCAAGGGCGTGGATTTGATTTCTAACGAAGTAAGCCTAAGATTTGGTAGTTTTAAGGGTCGCTTTGGTGTGCTTTGAAGGGAGGTGTAATGAGAGTCCCTTCTTGGCTCACCTTAGGGAGTCTTAGGATAACCTTGGGTTAGGGCAACTTCAAAGGAAAAGGGTTCATATGACTTGGACCGTGCCATTCACTGTAAGGTCTTCATTGAAAGAATTCAAAATGTTCACTATGATGCTTTATTCAATTTTATTGCAAGTTTAGCAAAGTTAATTGAAATGTTCCTTTTGTTTACTTTAAGTTTGGTAAGATAGCCATAACGTGTTAATTGTTGATTCTTATGTGGGTTTGCTTCTAGATTCATGAAGGTTATATTTGAATTGCATAAAAAGCTATCTTTACTAAAATGTCCCTTTTTGCATGTTTTTGCATATGCCATACTTAGTACATTGTTGTACTAACCCCATACTTTTTATACCTTATGAGTATAGGTTGGAAGCCCTTTTGGGAGTATCGGAGTCGAAGCTTGGGAACTTTATCTCTCAAGAATTTGGTATGTCCTCATATATTCGAGGACATAGTTTTATGTTTCTTAGTTTCTTTATTAATACTTAAAAAAATGTATTTACTTTTATCGTAAAGGGCTATGTCCCTAAGATTCCAAGTTTTGTCTTTAAGTTGGCTTGTGACGATAAGATTTCTTAGTATTTATGAAAAGACTCCTTTTATTATTATTATCGTGAAAAGGTTTAAATTCGGCACTACTTTTCATGCTTTATGTTATGAATGCTAGTTAGAGGGCTTGTACGAGATCCCAAAGGGGTCAAGTACGCCCGGTCATGATTCGAAGGTTTTCCCTAACTTCTAGGGGGTGCTTTCGGGTCGTGACAAAGAGGTTCCAGTCGAAATTTTAGATCGCCAAGTGAAGCGGCTGAGGAACAAGGAGGTTGCCACCTTGAAGGTCCTATGGCGGAACCATCTTGTTGAGGGAGCAACGTGGGAGGCCAAGGCCGATATGAGATCCCGCTACCCTCATTTGTTCAGTTCTTAAGGTTACATATTTTCTTCCGAAGTCTGGTTTATGTTTAAGAAAACTCTAAGTATAAGTGCTTTAGTCGATTAGGTGTGATAGGCCACTAATCGTATGTCCTATAATAGCACTATGTAAGTTAAAATTAAGTCATGTTTGCATTTCATGTTGCTGTTTTTGTGTAGTATAGACATGATGTTTGTATTGCATGAGTTGTGATGTGCATTAAGTTAAGTGTGATTGAGAAGGAAATTCCTCAATCTCAAATATGAAGCTTTAGATAATCTTGAATGTCATGCATAATCCAAATAAGTGTGAGTAAAATATTCACAAAAGAGAAAAGTTTAAGTATGATAAAGTAACTTTCGGAAATCACCCTCTTTGTTTAAATTATGTGTAAGTGTCATTCGGGGATGAACGTTCCTAAGGGGGGGATAATGTAACGTTCCGGAAAATCATATGTCTAATGAAGAGTCCAGTATGACCTTAGGATAGCCTATTAGGGGTGCATAGGCACCCTAATGCCCAATATTGAGAAATATTTGGCATAGTATAGAAAAATTGGCTAAGAGATATGAGCCAAATTTCTATATACAAATATGAGATATACTTTTTGGGTTGTCATACCCCAATCCAAGATTGACGTTTAAGAAATGTACCTGCAATGAAGACCCTAAGCTAATAAAATATATGTCATCCAACTCACAAAAGGTATGAGGCATCCAAGTGTCAAGCCTAGATACCATGGCACATGATCAATTAAAATGATCATGTAGCTTAAGCAGTGCCCAAGGACATGGTGAGGGTCCTTGGGACAAAAGTAAAAATCCCCATATTAGCCATCAAGATAAATTAGTTAGGAAAGTGCAACAAACCCATGTGCAAGCACATGGGCATCACACGTGAAGGAGCCGGCCAAGGGGGACCACGGAACCACCCTAACCGAATTCGGTTAGGGCGGTTAGGCATAACACGCACGGGCGGGTCCCTCCATGTGGGACCAGCCAACCTAACTAACTCTAAGTCCTAACCAACTATCCTAACTAGCCAACTAACCTAGGACTAACCTAATTGGACCCCCTAATGCACCCGACAACCTAGGACAAATCGGGTGGAACCTAGTATTAGTTAAGGGGACAACCTAGTAACTAACTTAGGATGGTCCAAAGTTGTTAGTTGTGGTCCTAGTGACTTAGGGATGTTTTGGTAATTTCCATAGGTCCCTAAATTAAGTAAAATAAGGATTTAATTAATAAATTAAAATTCAAAATGTTTACCGAAACAAGGGTCAATGCCGATTTCCAGATTTCGGTCAAAGTCATATCTTCCTATGTTTAGTCAACTTAGGAAAGGTGTTTTGGTAATTTACTAATCAGTTGGTTAATATACTAAAATAACCCTATTTGAATAAGTCAAAGTTAGTTCCTTAGACTTAAACTAACGATCAAAACACTTAGACTTTCAAAGAACGCAAAAGTAGTATCAAGAACGCTAAAACTGGAAAAAGTTCATCGATATCTATGGCTAATTCGAGGTAGCTTCAAGGTCTCGTTCAAAGTGGTCTTCGTAGATTAAGTTCTACTCAAGGTATGGGTTTCTCTCTTGGACTTCTTTCTCCAAGGGAACTTTCTTTCCAATGATTCAAAGATCTTGAAAACTAGGGTTGTTCCCGTGTTCTCGTAGAACTCCTTTGTCCCTAGTATCCTTTTCGATTCAATGTTTAATAGGTTAGAGATCATGTTGTTGGTATGTGGTGCTGGCTGTTCTTATGTATGTTCTTGAATGATGAATGTCGAATGAACTATGAACTAGTCATGTAAAGTTAATGTTATCATGTAAATTAAGAACGATAATATGCTAAGTTACGTCCGTGATGTGTTAAGTGATTATGAGTTTTGTCGAATGTTGACTTGCTGTTGTTGTGACGTTATGAAGATGCTAAGTCATCAAATGTTAATATGATGATGTCCAATATGTCTTAAAAACGTTACCCTAAAGTCATGAACTAAGATTGGCTTAAAAGACAACTATGAAATCACATCTTGAATGAATTGACTATCTGATGCCAATAAAATTGGCTAACACTACTTTGTCAAAACGAATGCATGCTAATGGCTAGGAGCTTATGTAAATGATTGAAAGATTGGCTAAAGGTTCATACATATTCAATTTAAATATGAACATACGTAAAATTGGCTTATGCCAAAAAAATGGTTTGCTAGTTAACATCCCAAATGTTGAGGCCAATACTAATCATATGCCAATCTTGTGTAGTTAGAATATCAAATGATATTATAAGCACTTCTAAAGTAATTCAATGAATCCATAACCAAGGGCATGCCATTCATTGGGACAACTCCCAACATGCTCTAAAAGAATGAACTATGAACATATGTAACTCATTGAAAGAAGTGCTCATCGTCCATAAACGATGAATGAAGCTACTACACTAAAGTAAAGAAGTAACGTGAGTTATAACATAATTAAAGGGGTCTAAACTAAGTAAGTGACCAGAATGGGGTGTTAAAGAAAGTGAGACAAGTCTTACTTACACCTAAGCTACTATGTTAAAAGAATACTCACGAATGAAGGTGTTAGAATGTGTGAGACTAGTCTCATTAACACCTAAGGATGATATGTAAGGACAATTCACATTTCATCAATGTAAAGTAAGGATGATATGTAAGGACAATTCACATTTCATCAATGTAAAGTAAGGATGATATGTAAGGACAATTCACATTTCATCAATGTAAAGTAAGGATGATATGTAAGGACAATTCACATTTCATCAATGTAAAGTAAGGATGACAAGTCATCAAAAGAGTAAGTAAATCTCAATCTAGAAGCAAGCTTCCATAATGCTTGAGTCAACTCTAAAAGATAAAGAAGATAATGAAAGTGAGCACACACCGATAGACTAGTTATGAGCATGTGCTTGCACGTGTAAGTCTCATGCGACGAGGCTACCACCGAGGTGGATAAGTAGTCTCATTAAGTCCCTAGTCTTCGAACTATGTCTAGCCAACATAGGAACTAGCCAGTGGTTTCCACCTAAGCGAGCTAGGCATGTTACGGTTTCACTTGGCCGGTGATTCCACCCCTTTTCGGTGTGGGGCAGACACTGGATTTCATGTTTAGCTCACATGATCTATGTCGGTTAATGCTCACGATATGTTCTTGGTTCACTATAGCCGTGAGCCACTCCTTTTCGGTGTGGAGTGAACACTTGAGATGGATTCGCCTTAGCCGGGGATCACCCTTTCCATGTGTGGGCAGACACTGGATTCATGAGTAGCTCACATGGTCTAGATTCATTTTAACCGGTGAATCACCCTTTTCAGTGTGGGGCAGACACTGGATTTCATGTTAGCTCGCATGATCTTATTCCTATGATGTCTCTATGAAAGTGAGAATGATGATGATGATGGAACGTATGTTCAAAGTGAGCAAATGAAGAGCTTAAGAATGTCAATTGCCAATATCACACTCATGAAGTTTCAGCAAATAATGGGCAAAGCCAAATAAGATTGGCTTATAATGACTTCTTATATGATGCCAATAAAGGGAAGTAGAAACGTAATGTTAACTAAATACCTCATAACTTCCCTAACATGAAAGTAATGAAATAAATGGCATGACCAATAGAATGGCTTATGAAATGTAATGAAATATAGTGTAAAGAATGACTCACTATAAGGTAGGGAAATCATTCCTTAGTCCTTGGATTACTTACATCGATTCATTGTGGGTATGGGACTACAATGAATCATTGCACTTGTAAGTAAAACATAGGACTAAAGGAATTATTGAACTACACAACAAGAAGAAGAAAAAGACTGAAAAATAAACTAAGTGTAAGGAGCTCTCGGGTTGGGGATCAAATTTTCAAATCTTCGCCGAGTGTTCTAAAATTATGTTGATGATACTAATGTCTTGTAATCATATAGAAAATGAGTTGTGTGCTTTGAATGCATTAAAATACATCATATTCATACCACAATTCACAACTAACGAATTAGGAAAGTCTAATGACTAGACTTTCCAGAAATGGCATGTTGCTTAGGAAGAGCTTTCATTGATCATGCATAGCTTTATGTGTATGTGTGCATACACCCATACTTAGTACAAGTGGTGTACTAACCCCCTACTATTTACTATTTTTATAGGTGCAGGTCAGAGGCAGATTGACGACACTTGCAGCGGTTTGGACTTCAGCGTTTCTCCAACCATTTGGTAGGTCCTCTTGATTTCGAGGATACACACATTAGTCTAGCCTTAGATATCATAGCTAGTGGATGTTGTCCCTAGCGTTTCTTTCGTACTTTCATTTCGAAGCTTTGTAATAAGGCCGTGTTTGGCAAACTATTTATATATTCATCTTCAGTTTCGAATTGATTCTTTATGATAGATGGTTGTCTTTATGTTGAGCTTAGTATATGTTTAAATATGTAATGACTATATGAAGTCTAAGTAAACTTCATACATATAAAAAGTTTTAAATTTTCCGCAAATTTAACTAGATGAATGTGATGAATGCAAGATGAGGCTTGTCTGCGACCTCTGAGAGGTCAACGACGCCGGTGGCGATTCGGATTCAAGAATCCGGGTCGTTACAAACTTGGTATCAGAGCATGAGGTTAAATTACCTAGGATCTAAAGCTCAACACAACCACGTTACGTAGTTTCTAGCTTATGGTTGTGAAGCGCGCCACAATCATGACTTAGAGACTACGCGATGATAGGAAATTCTCCCTTCTTCTACTCTTTATCGTGCCATGTAGAGTTGTGACATTTTATTTCATTTTGAGGATATAACTCTCTTCTTGTGTATACGTGTAGAAAATGAACACAAGAAGGAATGCCGCGAGAAGAGTTGAGGAAGCAGCTGCGGAAGGGAATCAAGCTCCTCCTCAAGCCCCAGCTGCTGCTGAACAAGTGCATGTCAACCCAGATTGGTTGACAGATGGTGAAGTAAGGAATGATTTGCTTCAGATGGCACAAGCCATCACGAATCAGGCTCAAGCCATCACAGCTCAAGCCGCGAGAGAGGGTGCTCCCAGAGAGAACCCGCATGCTAGTACCATGGCTAGCAGGCTGAGGGACTTCACCAGGATGAATCCCCCAGTGTACTACGGGTCCAAGGCCAGCGAGGATCCTCAGGAGTTCGTAGATGAGGTCTACAAGATTCTGTGTGCCATGGGAGTTGATGAGGAGTCAAAGGCTGAGTTGACTGCATATCAACTCAAGGATGTGGCACAGGTTTGGTACCGGATGTGGTCTGATGGCCGAGCTAGAGGAGATGTTCCCATCACTTGGGATGTTCTCAAGACTGCCTTTCTGGAGAGGTTCTTCCCAAGGGAGCAGAGAGAAGCCAAGATTGAAGATTTTATCAACCTAATACAAGGAGGTATGTCTGTCAAGGAGTATTCCTTGAAATTTGTGAAATTGTCAAAGTATGCTTCTTCTCTGGTGGCAAATAGCAGGGATGAGATGAGCAGATTCGTTACTGGCGTATCTGAGGATCTGGTAGAAGATTGTCGGGCAGCCATGCTGCATGACAATATGGATCTGGGCAGGTTGATGGTACATGCTCACAAGTAGAGGAGAGCCGCCGCAAAGGCGAAATTCACGAAGGCAAGAAGCCTAAGGCCGCGGACCAGCCTAGTTCGAGCTCGGGTAGGGGCTCATTTGGAGTCCAAAACAGGCCTAAGTTCAAGAGGCACTCAGGTAACTCCGCTCCTTCAGGTAATTCAAGAGCTAAGGTGAATAAGTCTGGCCCAGAAAGGGCAATGACCGTAACGTCCAGCGAACCAACAGGCCTTGTGGTAAGTGTGGGCGTTCGCATGGAGGTGAATGTTTGGTAGGTACTAACACCTGTTTCGGGTGCGGCAAAAGTGGACACATGGTCCGAGACTGTCCTCAAGTGAATAATCAAGCCAAGGTAAATGCTCAGCCTCGGCCGAATGCAAATGCTGCAGCCGAACCTCCCAAGAGGAACAGGTTCTATGCGCTGAAAGGTAGAGAAGAGCAAGAGAAGTCAGCTGATGTAGTCACGGGTACGTTGCATGTCTTTTACTTTCCCTGTGTATGCATTATTAGATCCAGGATCCACTCTATCATTTGTCACTCCATTGATAGCTAGTAGATTTGATGTGCTTCCTGAAATCTTGCATGATCCAATTTTAGTAAGTACTCCCATAGGGGACGGCATTTAATTTGAGAAATTGTACAAAAATTGCCCAATTCACATCCTTGATATAGTCACTCACGCTGATCTAGTGGAGTTAGCCATGCTCGATTTTGACATAATCTTGGGTATGGATTGGCTTCACAAGTGTTATGCCACAATAGACTGTCGAAACAGGGTAGTGAGGTTTCAGTTTCCAAATGAGTTAGAACTGGAATGGGAAGGGCGTGGTTCAAGTCCAGTCGGCCAAATTGTTTCAAACTTAGAGGCCAATAAGATGATAGCTAAGGGGTATTTATACCACTTAGTTAGAGTCAATGACTTAGATCAAGAAGTCCCTTCCATAGATTCTGTGTCAATAGTGAATGAGTTCCCAGATGTCTTTCCGGAGGATTTACCAGGAGTCCCTCCTGAACGTGAGATTGACTTTGGTGTTGATTTAGATCCCAACACCAAGCCAATTTCTATTCCCCCGTATAGGATGGCACCAGCTGAACTCAAAGAGTTGAAGTTGCAGTTAAAAGATCTACTTGATAAGGGCTTCATCCAGCCGAGCATATCCCCATGGGGTGCTCCAGTGTTGTTCGTAAAGAAAAAGGATGGAACCCTTAGAATGTGCATCGATTATCGGCAACTCAACAAAGTCACTATAAAGAATAAGTACCCTCTTCCCAGAATCGACGATCTGTTTGACCAACTCCAAGGTTCAAGTTTCTTTTCCAAGATAGACCTTCGGTCAGGCTACCATCAGCTTAGAGTGAGGCGAGAAGACGTCCCTAAGACGGCTTTTCGTACTAGATATGGGCACTATGAGTTTCTGGTCATGTCATTCGGTCTCACTAACGCACCAGCCGCGTTTATGGACCTTATGAATAGGGTCTTCCGTGAGTACCTTGATTCCTTCGTCATAGTATTCATAGATGACATTCTCATATACTCTAAGTCTAAAGAAGAGCATGAGGTACACTTAAGAAAGACATTGCAAGTACTCAGAGAACATCAGTTGTATGCAAAGTTCAGCAAATGTGAATTCTGGTTGAGATCAGTGACCTTTCTTGGTCATGTTGTGACCGACCAAGGTGTTGAAGTTGATCCTAAGAAGGTTGAGGCGGTGAAGAATTGGCCGAGACCCCTTACTCCTACAGATATTCGAGCTTTTTGGGTTTAGCCAATTATTATTGCAGGTTTGTGGAAGGGTTTTCCACTATTGCTGCACCATTGACCGTATTGACAAAGAAGAAGGCGAAGTTTGAGTGGTCCGAGAAATGTGAAAAGAGTTTTCAAGAACTCAAGGACCGACTCACTTCGGCCCCAGTATTGACGTTACCGAGAAGTGGTGAGGGGTACGTGGTATATTGTGATGCTTCCCGAGTAGGTTTGGGATGTGCTCTCATGTAGAATGGTAAGGTGATTGCATACTCATCAAGACAGTTGAAAAACCACGAAAAGAACTACCCTACTCACGATCTTGAACTAGCCGCGGTTGTATTTGCGTTGAAGATGTGGAGACATTATTTATATGGTGTACATGTTGATGTGTATACTGACCATAAGAGTCTTCAGTATGTATTCACGCAGAGGGAGTTGAATCTTCGTCAGAGGAGATGGCTAGAACTTCTCAAGGATTATGACATGAGTGTGTACTATCACCAAGGTAAGGCCAATGCGGTGGCCGATGCATTGAGCAGACTGAGCATGGGCAGCGTTTCACATATTGATGATGAGAAGAAGGAGCTGGTTAAAGAGGTGCACCAATTGGCAAGATTGGGTGTACGGCTGACAGATGCACCAAGTGGGGGTGTTTCGGTTCACTCAAGTTCTGAATCCTCATTTGTTGTAGATGTTAAAGCCAATCAACACCTTGACCCAGTACTCATGGAGTTGAAAGACTCGGTATTGAGTAAGTTGAATGAGTCATTCTCGTTAGGTGGAGATGGCGTACTCAGATATCAGAACAGATTATGTGTGCCCAATGTGAATGATTTGAGGTCAAGTATTTTGGCAGAAGCTCATGGTTCCCGATATTCCATCCATCCAGGTGCCACCAAAATGTACCAAGACCTTAAAGAGGTCTATTGGTGGGAAGGCATGAAGAGAGATATCTCTAAGTTCGTGGAGGAGTGTCCGAACTGCCAACAGGTTAAGGCCGAACACCTTAAGCCTGGAGGTCTCACTCAGACGATTGAGATCCCAACGTGGAAGTGGGAGGCTATCAATATGGATTTTGTGGTTGGTCTGCCAAAGACTAGGAAACTACATGATTCCATTTGGGTTATTATTGACAGAATGACCAAGTCCGCTCACTTCATACCTGTGAAGTCTACCTTCAAGGCCGAAGACTATGCCAAGCTTTATATAGATGAGATAGTGAGATGGCATGGGATTCCTCTATCTATTATTTCGGACAGAGGGCTCAATTCACTTCTCATTTTTGGAAATCTTTCCAGAAAAGTTTGGGTACACAGGTGAAGCTTAGTACTGCTTTCCATCCGCAGACAGATGGGCAAGCAGAGCGTACCATCCAGACCCTTGAAGACATGTTGAGAGCATGTGTTATTGACTTCAAGGGGAGTTGGGATGATCACTTGCCGCTGATAGAGTTCTCTTACAATAATAGCTACCATTCCAGTATTGGAATGGCACCTTTCGAAGCATTATATGGCCGAAGATGTAGATCTCCGATTGGCTGGTTCGAAGTAGGAGAATCGGCCATCCTTGGTCCCGAGATCGTGCATGAGGCTGTGGAAAAGGTGAAGATGATTAAGGATTTTGGCTACTGCTTAGTCGTCAGAAATCCTATGCAGATAACCAAAAGAGAGCTCTTGAGTTTGAGGTGGGTGATCAAGTCTACCTGAAGATATCACCCATGAAAAGGGTGATGAGGTTTGGTAAGAAAGGTAAGTTGAGTCTGAGGTATATAGGTCCTTATGAGATCTTGCACTGAGTGGGAAACGTTGCATACGAGTTGAAATTACCTCAAGACTTGGCTTCTGTTCATCCAGTGTTTCACGTTTCTATGCTTAAGAAATGTCTAGGCGATCCAGCATCCATCCTGCCTGTTGAGGGGTTAGGAGTTGATGCGAACCTTTCTTATGAAGAGGTTCCAGTCAAAATTTTAGATCGCCAAGTGAAGCGGCTGAGGAACAAGGAGGTTGCCACCGTGAAGGTCCTATGGCGGAACCATCTTGTTGAGGGAGCAACGTGGGAGGCCGAGGCCGATATGAGATCCCGCTACCCTCATTTGTTCAGTTCTTAAGGTTAGATATTCTCTTCCTAAGTCTGGTTTATGTTTAAGAAAACTCTAAGTATAAGTGCTTTAGTCGATTAGGTGTGATAGGCCACTAATCGTATGTCTTATAATAGCACTATGTGAGTTAAAATTAAGTCATGTTTGCATTTCATGTTGCTGTTTTTGTGTAGCATAGACATGATTTTTGTATTGCATGAGTTGTGATGTGCATTAAGTTAAGTGTGATTGAGAAGGAAATTCCTCAATCTCAAATATGAAGCTTCAGATAAGCTTGAATGTTATGCATCATCCAAATAAGTGTGAAAGATATTCACAAAAGAGAAAAGTTTAAGCATGATAAAGTAACTTTCGAAATCACCCTCTTTGTTTAATGATGTATAAGTTTAGGGTTTATGGTAGTGTTAGGGTATAGTTTTTTTTTTTGATTTTAGGGTTTGGGGTTAAGATTTGAGTTGTAATATATATTGTTTAGTTTTAATGTCATGGTTTTGGTATTTGAGATTTGGGTTTAGGGTTAAGTGTTTAGGGTTAGGGTTAAGGATAGGGTTAGGATTAGGTTTCGTGTTAGGGATAGGGTTAGGGTTAAGGATAGGGTTAGGGTTAGGTTTCGTGTTAGGGATAGGGTTAGGGTTAGGGTTTAGGTTTTTTTAAGATTTTGGTTTTAGAATTTTGGTTTAAAATATATGGTTTAGTGTTTAATGTTAGGGTTTTAGTATTTTGGGCTTTTGGTTTAGGGTTTAGGGTTTAGAGTTAGGGTTAAGGATAGGGTTAGGGTTAGGGTTCGTGTTAGGAATAGGGTTAGGGTTAGGGTTTATTTTTTTTTTTGGTAAAATGTTTTTAGGGTTTAATGTTTGGGTTTTGTATTTTGGGCTTAGGGTTTTAGGTTAATTATTTAGGGTTGGGTTAGGGTTAAGGTTAGGTTTTTATGTGTTAGGATAGGGTTAGGTTTAGGTTGTTTTTTTAGGTTTTATGGTTTGGGGTAAAGGATTTAGTCGTAATATCGATGGTTTAGTGATTAATGTTTCGGTTTTGGTATTTTGGGCTTAGGGTTTTGTGTTTATGGTTTATGGTTAGGTTAGGGTTAGGTTAGTTAGGGTTTAGTTTTTTTTTATATTTTGGGTTTAGGGTTTAGGATTTGAGCGTTTAATATCAATGGTCTAGTGTTTAATGTTTGGGTTTTTGTATCGTCGGCTTGGGGATTATTATTTATGGTAGGGTTATGGTTAGGGTTTTGGTTTTTTTTTAGTGTTTAGGGTTTGGGGTAAGGATTTGTGTTGTAATATTGATGGTTTAGATGTTTAATGTTAGGGTTTTCGTATTTTGGGCTTTGGGTTTAGGTTAACGATAGGTTTAGGGTTAGGGTTCGTGTTAGGGATAGGGTTAAGGTTAGGGTTTAGTATTTTTTAGGTTTTAGGTTTTGGGGTTTAGGTCTTTTGGTTTAAAATATATGGTTTAGTGTTTAATGTTTGAGTTTTTGGTATTTTGGCTTGGTGTTTCGGGTTAATGGTTTAAGGTAGGGTAAGGTTAAGGTAAGGATTAGGGTTAGGGTTAGGGTTAGGGTTTTTTTTGTTTAGGTTTTAGAGTTTTGTAGTTTAGGATTTGAGGTTTTAAATCTACGGTTTTGTGTTTAATGTTTGGGTTTTCGTAATTTGGGCTTGGGTTTTTGGGTTAGGTTTGGTTAAGGTTAGGGTTTAGGGTTGGGATCGGATTAGGGTTAGGGTTTAGGTTTTATTTTTGTTTTAGGGTCTGTGGTTTAGGATTTGAGGTTTAAAATCTAAGTTTTACTGTTTAATGTTTGGGTTTACGTATTTTGGACTTGGAGTTTTTTTGACTTTTTTTTCCTTAGGGTTTAGGGTTAGGGTTAAGGTGAGGATTAGGGTTAGGTGTAGGTTTGTTTTGGTTTTATGGTTTAGGGTTTAACATTTGAGGTTTAACATCTATGATTTAGTATTTAATGTTTGGATTTTTGTATTTTGGGCTTAGGGTTTCTGATTAATGGTTTAGGGTTTGGTTAGGTTTAAGGTTAGGGTTAGGGTTAGGTTAGTGTTTTTATTTTTTTTAGGTTTTTGAGTTTACGGTTTAGGATTTGAGGTTTAATATCAATGGTTTATTGTTTAATTTTTGTGTTTTAATATTTTGGTCTTGGGTTTAGGTGTAT
>CM040619.1:16383053-16509166 GCA_022817965.1 Solanum lycopersicoides | reverse complement strand
TGGTTTGATTCGAGAGCCAATGAATGACCAATTCTGAATCCACTTCCAAGTGAATTTTTCTATATCCATGTTGAATGCACCAATCTAAACCATGGCTAACTGCTTGAATTTCCGCTTGGTTGTTGGTGCCAATACCCAAAGGAATAGTAAATGCATATATCATATTACCTTGATGATCTCTTACTATCCCTCCTCCTCCAATTTTTCCGGGGTTGTTAAGGGAACTCCCATAAGTGTTGAGCTTAAGGAATGGTTGTTGAGGTTTCTCCCACGTTACTTCTTTAAACATAATCTCATGTTTGTAACTTGCCACCATTTCGATAAGAGAATTCCAATTGTTAGGCCATTGGATGTATGGATAAGCTGTGTTGAGAAGATGGTTGAAGTCTTTGACTATGAGGAATTTTACTCGAGCTGTGTTGGATTGTTTTGCTCCATATTTTGCTGCGCAGCGATTTTTCCAGAGAATCCAGAAAATGATCACTGGCAGCAGCCTGATAGCCAGCTGCTGCACTTCAGTTTCCTGCGCCAAGCTCCACCACTTCTGCAGCAGTGTATAAGTCGAGGTGTGTTCATGTTGAAGCCCTGCAGCTGCAGAAAAGAAGCTCCAAATATTGTTAGCGAAGTGACCAGCTACAAATATATGTTCAATGGTGTCTTCACCACGCCTGTAGCAGCAAACACAGTGGGCTGCCTCCATCCATCAAATTGGTAATCCTTTCATTAGTGGGGAGTTTACCACGCAATTCCCTCCACACTAAAAAAGAAATTTTAAAAGGGATGAATTTATGCCAAATGTTCTTACTAAAATAATTTTTCCTTTCTATGCGAATTGTTCCCAGGCAACACAGGAGAACAGGCCCTTCTCGGAAGGTTTCCAGATTGCCTCGTCCAGCTTATTTTCCTGAAAAGTAAGTCAGTACTCAAAACTTTTTGAATCAATAGTGGAGGAACCCATTGTCGAATCAATGTTTCGTTCCATCTTCCATTAATTAAAAAGTGAGAATAGTGGTGTTGTTTAAACTCGTGATATGATCGCATTGAGAGCAAGAGGGCCGTCTCCTAACCAATCATCCCACCAAAAGGAGCTGCTGCCAGAATTAATTCTCCACTGAATTTGGGATTCACAATGGCTCTATTTTTCACATAAAATTCCAAACCAAAGATTGCCCCGTGTCAAGTTTTTTGCTACCGGGTGAGCCCTTTGACAATATTTTGCTTCAAGAATCGACCCCATAAAGTCTGCTTGCTTCTGAAAATCCACCACTGTTTATGTTGTAGTGAAATACACACATCTTCAAGACGTCTTATACCAATACCTCCCTCATCCAAAGGAAGACACAATGTATCCCAAGAAGCCCAATGATATTTCTTTTTTCCTTGTCCCAACCCCAAAAGAATCTGCCATGGCTTTCTTGATATACCGGATAGTTGTTTTAGGGGAGAGGTAGTTGACATTGTGTGGATAGGAATGGATTGAGAACATGTTTGATCATAGTAGCCTTCCCACCAAAACTAAGAATCCTTGATTGCCATCCCTAATCTTTTGGTGATCTTTGCAACTAAATCTGAATAGTAAATGATTCTTTGACCACCAATGTAAGAGGACACCCCAGGTAGGTAATGGGGCTGTTTTTCTGAGTGAAGCCTGTGATCTCCCAATACATTGATGACCTCTGTAGGAGAGTTGAAGGGACCATGAAATGACTCTTGTCTTTGTTTATGAGTTGATCTGATACAGACTCATATGTGGCAAGAGTTTTCATAATCATATGGAGAGTATCTCTAGTGGTGGAAGAGAAGATAATGATATCATCCACAAAGCTGAGATGATTAATCTGTGGGCCTCTGCTTTCCATTTGGAAATTCTTATAATTCTGCTGTTGATGAAGCATATTAAGCATCTGAGACAGCACCTCTGCCCCTAAAATAAATAAGGACGGAGATAACGGATCACCCTGTTTGAGACCCCTTGTTGACTTGAAAAAACCATGCCTAGACCCATTAATAATAACAGAATACCAGTTGTTGCTCATAATTCTCCACACCAGGTCAATAAAATTCTCACCAAAACCCATTCTTCGCAAAACCAGACAAGTATACGACCATGACACTCTATCATATGCCTTGGCCATATCCAGTTTGATTACCACATTGTCACCTTCATTGGGTTGTTTGATACTGTGAGTGATCTCTTGAGCCAACATAATGTTTTCCGCAATACTTCTTCTTTAACAAATCCCGACTGATTCTTAGAAATAAACTGAGGCAGAATACCTGCTAATCTGAAATAAAGTATCTTGGAAATGATTTTGTTGGAAAAGTTACTCAAACTGATGGGTCTGAACTCTGAAAATTTGTTAGGATGATCAATTTTGGGGAGAAGAACAAGACAAGCATGTGAAAAATATTTAGGCATAATATTTCCACAAAAGAAATGTTGCACCGCCTTTAGAACATCTTCTTTAATAATATCCCAACATGATTGATAAAATCTCCCTCCAAACCCATCCGGACCTGGAGCAGAATTAGGATTCATGGAAAAGACAACTTGTTTTAATTCCTCCATATTAGGCATTTGTTGAAGAATATGGTTCTGTTCATCTGTAACCATCCGGGGAATACAATTAAGAATTTCCTCACTGATTCTGTCAGATTTCCCAGTGAAAATATTTTGAATGTACATACAAGCTTCTTTGGCAATGTTCTCATCTCCCTGTATCCAAGTATCATCATCTGTGCAAATCTTGTGGATAAACAACTTCCTCCTCCTTCCCCTCATAATGGAGTGAAAGTATTTGGAATTGGTATCCCCTTCTTTGAACCATTGGAGCTGAGTTATTTGGTTGAGGATGGAAGCTTCCAACTTCATATATTTGATGTATTGAGCGTTAATAAGATGAAGCTTGGCTCTATTCTCCTCTGAATTATTTTGTATGACATTCTCCTCCGCTTTTTTAACCTGTTCTTCAAAATCTATAACCATTGAGAAGATGTTGCCATATTCACTCTTAGACCACTTACTCAAGGTAGAAGCCAATTTCTTCATTTTCTGATGAAGTTTCCACATAGGGTCACCACTTACTTCCTCTTGCCAAGAACTTTGCACAATATCCTTGAATTTTTCATTTTCAGTCCAACAGTGCAAAAACATAAAATATTTGACTTTTTGATCTATTCTCACCTCCATTTCCATTAATAATGGGCAATGGTCCGAGCCTACAGCAGGAAGATGAGAGATAGTAGTTTGTGGCATACACTCCAACCATTTATCATTGACCATGGCTCGATCCAATCTTTTCCACACTCTTTCTTCACCGGATCTTTGATTACACCAAGTATAATGTTGACCACTGTAGCCTATGTCCATAATACCACGAGCTTCAATGATATCAATAAATTCCAGGCTTTTGTTCATATTATAGGGCATGCCACCATGTTTTTCATCAGTTGACGTAATGACATTAAAGTCTCCAATCGTGCACCATAGGCTTTCCATATTGGAAATATGATAAAGTCTTTCCCAGAGAGGTCTTCTTAGGTGTTCCTTACACTTAGCATAAATAAGAGAAAAAATAAATTTCTCATTGTGTTCAACATGTTTGGCCCAACAAGTGATATGTTGATCATGAATTTCCAAAGTATCACACTCCATATCATTGGTCCAAAAAAGCCAAATTTTGCCATTATCATTACAAAGAGCATTATCCATAGACAAAAGAAGCTTGTACTTGTTGATTTGAGAATTATCTGCAAAAGGTTCAAGAATAGCAATCATAGACAAGTTATGCATTTTCTTGAGGTTTTGGAGTCTTTCCAAGGAGCCTTGGGTGTTGATGCTCCTAGCATTCCAACATATGGTACTGATCATTAAAAACCTTTACTTCGGGACATGGTGTTGGGTCTGCTAGTATTAACAGATGTGCTTGTTGTGAAGGTGTTGTTATATTGTCTGACTTCCTTTCTACCCCTTGGAGATAAACCTTGTTGGATAGTAACTTCATGGATTTCAGACTCAAACTCACTTTGGATTGTAGAACCAAAAGCCTTGATCAAGTGGGCACTAGTTTTATCCTCTTTCTCTTCTCCCTCTTTTTCATTGAGAGATTGAGTATCCTCGTCATATTCATCTTCTGAGTTTATTACTTCATAATCAGAGTTCCCATGATACTCTTTTGGAGATTTATTTTCTCTTTGAGCCTGTTCATTATCATGCTGCAGACCTGCCTCTCTTTGAATTCTTCTTTTAATTGCTTCTCTTTACTTTTTGCTAGGTCTGCCTTGTGATCTATTGTTTTGTTTTTCGACAGAATTTTTTTCACCCTGCTGCTGCTGATTTACAGAAACACCATCAGCATTTTTACCCCCTGTTTCTTGATTTTCAGCTCTTTCAACATTCTTATCAGATTCACATCTTTGCCTTTGACTGAAACTTTTCTGAAATTCCTGATTGCTGGAAGTTGGAGACTTACTTTCTGAGGCTCTAAGGTCTCTCCTATGGTAATTGTGAAATTCCAGAATTCTTTTCCCCCCTTTGGATACCCCTTCCTGCAAATTAGTGAGCTTCTCCTGACACCCCCCATCCATACCTCCATCAACTTCAACAGCCAACCCAACAATTTAAACATTTTCAACAACAGTTACTGGGGTTGCTGGGGTGTGGGGAGAGATAAGTCAATACCTGTTCTCTTGTTCTTATTGGCATGTGTGACTTGAGTTTGATGTTGCTGCAGGTTTTTTCTTTGATTTGTTGATGGTGAAACAATATATGTTTCTTCATTTTGCTGTGTATCACTGTCTGCATCCCCTTTCTTTTCTGAATCTTCCCTGTGCAGCTTTTGGACATTTGTTGTTTGTGTTGTTGATGGTGAGGTAATAACTGGCTCTTGGATTTGTTGGATATTACTTTCTGTATCACCTTTTTTCCCTGATGTGTCCACCTGCAGCTCCTGAACAGCTTTCTCCTGCACTTCTAAGTCAATATAAACATTATGAGTAGTAATGGAAGGAGATATACCTGAAGTAGTTGCTGCCTGCTTCCTGCTATCATTGCTTGTCTTGTGTTGTGGTGAGCGAGCTCTCCATGCTGTTTTGGGTTGAACTTGCTCCAAATTCTTTGATTGTTTTCTTCTTTGTGTCTGCCACTGCTCCTCTTTTTCTGCAGCTTCTTGATCATAATTTCTCTGACCCTGTTTTCTTGTCTCTTGCAGTTCTCCATCTTGGTGGTTTCCTTTTTGGCTTTACTTAACATTTTCCTCTATTACATCTCCACCTTTATGATGATCTCCTCTTGGTTTATTTATTTTATCAAGCTCCATTTCTTTCCTCTTGTTCACCTCTTCATCTCTTCTTTTTATAGTGCAATCATAATCCATGTGCCCTTGATGTTTACAATACATACAATAGTAAGGAATACCTTCATATTGAACCTTCAGCCATCTCCCCTTGTTGGGGTCTGAATTTTTGAAACCCAACCATACATGTTCAGGCCTTTTCTTAGTGATATCCACTTGAACTTTTACCCTAGTTGTGCTATCTCTAGTCCTTTGAGAAGTCGGAGAATCAAGATATAAAACCTTCCCAACAGATTCCAAGATAGTAGTCAAAAGAACTTTATTATAACAATGCCATGGTAGGCCTGGCACAACAACCCAAATAGGAACAATAGGAGTTTCTTCCTCGGGGGTAAAATCAGGGGTCCAAGCTTGAATTCTCATCAACTGCCCTTCAATAGTCATCCTCAATTTTGTCCAAACAGTTTGATAATCGAATTCATTATCTAGATCAATATACACATGCCTAGAGTTAAAGTGAGTAATCTTCACCCACCCCCCAGTAAGTTGAGTTTGAAGGGTGAAACTTTTTCTAACCAACTCCATTTTAGGCATTGTATTAGTGAATTTACCCACAAGCGTATACTTACAACATTCAGCCAACTTTACATAATAATCATGTTCATCTAAGAGCACAGCAGGATGCCCTTGTCTAGTAGTATGTATGGGATCATTCAACACAATTGGGATCTCATTCTTAGACTGATTATATCTCAAGCGGGCTGCAAATGATTGAACAACAGTGAATGGAGCAGGTTCACTAGACTTGTCCTGTTTAGCATTGTGACTCATGTTTTGACCCTGTTGGTGGATGTTAGGAGGTCTAGTAGTTCCCTGCACAACATTGTTACCCTGTTTATTATTTCTACCTAATTGAGAGTTAGGATCATACCTCGTAAAGTTGTTGGAAATCTTTGGGAAATTGTTTTGGTACTCCATGGTTTCCTTATTGCTTTGATATGTTGAAGTTGTTCCTCCCTGTTTACTGTCCTCTTGTCTTTGATCTTGTTGGAGAATTTGTATTTGATTTTCTTTATCATTTGCAGCCTTGTTTGGATTCTTTGTTCTTTGCTGCACTTCCTTGCCTGGAAGTTGTTGTTTTTGGCCTGTTTGATCATGGTTTTGAGGCTGTGAATGTCCATTCTCCTCACCTTCGTCTTCTTGATTTGGCAGGACCTGAGAAGTAGCAGCAATGATGTTAGGTGTTAGATAGGATGATTTACCTGAAATTCCAAAGGAAAAATTCGAAGCTTGATCTCCATTCAATGAGGCTGATGTATGCATCCTCATAGTGCTACTGTTAATGCCCTGCTGCCTAGTCGAAGTTCCCCCCAGCTGATTCTTGTTGCCTTCTATCATCATTGTTGTTTCAATTGATTGATGATCATCCAACATGATGTTTGAATTCTCAACATTTCGAATGAAATCTAGCTGCTCGACTTCACTTCCTTGTATCCCTTGTTGTCTTTTGAACGCATCATCATTGAGGGATATTGAATTGTTGTTAGAATTGTTAGAGTTGTTTCCTGCCTCCAAATCGTTAGAGAAATCATTAAGGCAAACATTTATAGACTCAGAGTTAGTCCTCATCGACAAATATCCATGGTTTCCGGTGACTTGAGCTCTGCGTATGTCGGATTTCTCCCCGCCGGTGATTTCCTGATCCTTTTCAGCTGAAATTTCGTTGAGATGATCCTTATCAACAGGGGAGTAAACCCCAGTACTCAATTCGTTACAAGATTGGCTCGAAGATGCTCGATTTTGAGTGCGCATCCCAGGCGATTCTTTCGCGATTCTCGCCAAATTAATTTCGCAATTGCTGCCAATTGGGACGATGGAATCAATTGATTTTTGGGTATGTTGTAGATCGTGACTAGTATTATCAGGTTCCCCCATAATTTTTCATCGATTCAACTCAGAAATTCCTGGGGAAATGTTTTCTCGTTCTCGATCAAACTCTTCCTCTGAAAACGCAGTGTTCATCGCATCAGTGTCTTGCGATTTCGAAGAGTTGTGAGATGATTTGTGGTGCGTGTAATACTGGATTTTGTTGCCCTCGTCAGGACGATCCTGTTGGGTTTGGTCTGGCGGAATTTGGAGCTCCACCGGCGGCGCACGCGCCGATGAGGCGGTGCGAAAATTTGAATCCCCTGTAGCCGTTTGAACAGTAGCTGGAGCGACTATTTAGAGAGAGAAAAAAATTAGGAAATGAGGGTGCGATCAGTATTTTGGGCTTTGGGTTTAGGGTTTAGGGTTTAGGGTTAGGATTAAGGATAGGGTTAGGATTATGGTTCATGTTAGGAATAGGGTTAGGGTTAGGGATTAGTTTTTTTTGTTTAAAATCTATGGCTTAGGGTTTAATTTTTGGGTTTTGGTATTTTGGGCTTGGGGTTTTGGGTTAATTATTTAGGGTTAGAGTTAGGGTTAAGGTTAGGGTTTGGGTTAGGGTTAGGGTTAGGGTTAGGGTCTAGTTTTTGTTTAGGTTTTAGGGTTTGTGGTTTAGGATTTGAGATTTTAAATCTATGGTTTAGTGTTTAATGTTTGGGTTTTAGTATTTTGGACTTTGGGTTTTCTTTTTGGACTTAGGGTTTAGTGTTAGGGTTTAGGGTTGGGGTTTAGGATAATTTAGGGTTAGGGTTCGTGTTAGGGATCGGGTTAGGGTTAGGGTTTAGGTTTTTTTTTGTTTAAAATCTATGGTTTAAGGTTTAACGTTAGGGTTTTGATATTTTGGGCATTGGGTTTAGGGTTTAGGATTTTTGGTTTAAAATATATGGTTTAGTGTTTAATGTTTGAGTTTTGGTATTTTTGGCTTGGGGTTTCGGGTTAATGGTTTAAGGTTTGGGTTATGGTTAAGGTAAGGGTACGGTTAGGGTTAGGTTTAGGGTTTAGTTTTTGTTTAGGTTTTAGGGTTTGTAGTTTAGGATTTGAGGTTTTAAATCTACGGTTTAGTGTTTAATGTTTGGGTTTCCGTAATTTGGGCTTGTTGGTTTGGGTTAATGTTTAGGGTTAGGGTTAGGGTTAAGGTTAGATTTAGGGTTTAGTAATTGGATTAGGGTTAGGATTAAGATTAGGGTGTAGTTTTTTTTTGGTTTTATGGTTTAGAGTTTAGCATTTGAGGTTTAAAATCTATGGTTTAGTATTTAATGTTTGGATTTTAATATTTTGGACTTAGGGTTTTGGGTTTATGGTTTATGGTTAGGGTTAAGGTTAAGGTTATGGTTTTGGGTTTTTTTGGCTTTTGGGTTTAGGGTTTAAGATTTGAGGTTTAATATCAATGGTTTAGTGTTTAATGTTTGGGTTTTGGTATTTTGGGGTTGGTGTTTAGGGTTTATGCTAGGGTTAGGGTTTAGGTTATTTTTAAGGTTTTAGGGTTTGGGGTTAAGGATTTGAATTGTAATATATATGGTTTAGTTTTAATGTGAGGGTTTTGGTATTTTGAGCTTTGGGTTTAGGGTTAAGTGTTTAGGGTTAGGGTTAAGGATAGGGTTAGGGTTAGGTTTCGTGTTAGGGATAGGGTTAGGGTTAGGGTTTAAGTTTTTTTAGGTTTTGGGTTTTAGAATTTTTGGTTTAAAATATCTGGTTTATTGTTTAATGTTAGGGTTTTAGTATTTTGGTCTTTGGGTTTAGGGTTTAGGGTTTAGGGTTAGGGTTAAGGATAGGGTTAGGATTATGGTTCGTGTTAGGAATAGGGTTAGGGTTTAGGTTTTTTTGTTTAAAATCTATGGTTTAGGGTTTAATGTTTGGGTTTTGGTATTTTGGGCTTGGGGTTTTTGGTTAATTATTTAGGGTTAGAGTTAGGGTTAAGGTTAGGGTTTGGGTTAGGGTTAGGGTTTAGTTTTTGTTTAGGTTTTAGGGTTAGTGGTTTAGGATTTGAGATTTTAAATCTATGGTTTAGTGTTTAATGTTTGGGTTTTAGTATTTTGGACTTTGGGTTTTCTTTTGGACTTAGGGTTTAGTGTTAGGGTTTAAGGTTGGGGTTTAGGATAATTTAGGGTTAGGGTTCGTGTTAGGGATCGGGTTAGGGTTAGGGTTCAGGCTTTTTTGTTTAAAATCTATGGTTTAAGGTTTAACGTTAGGGTTTTGATATTTTGGGCATTGGGTTTAAGGTTTAGGATTTTTGGTTTAAAATATATGGCTTAGTGTTTAATGTTTGAATTTTGGTATTTTTGGCTTGGGGTTTCGGGTTAATGGTTTAAGGTTAGGGTTAGGGTTAAGGTAAGGGTAGGGTTAGGGTTAGGTTTAGGGTTTAGTTTTTGTTTAGGTTTTAGGGTTTGTAGTTTAGGATTTGAGGTTTTAAATCTACGGTTTAGTGTTTAATGTTTGGGTTTTCATAATTTGGGCTTGTTGGTTTGGGTTAATGGTTTACTGTTAGGGTTAGGGTTAAGGTTAGATTTAGGGTTTCTTTTCGGGTTTATGTTTTATTTTTGTTTTAGGGTCTATGGTTTAGGATTTGAGGTTTAAAATCTACGTTTTACTGTTTAATGTTTAGGTTTTAGTATTTTGGACTTAGGGTTTTTTTTGGACTTTTTTTTTACTTAGGGTTTATTTTTAGGGTTAAGGTTAGGATTAGGGTTAGGGTGTAGGGTGTTTTAGGTTTTATAGTTTAGGGTTTAACATTTGAGGTTTAACATCTATGATTTAGTATTTAATGTTTGGATTTGTGTATTTTGGGCTTAGGGTTTCAGATTAATGGTTTAGGGTTTTGGTTAGGTTTAAGGTTATGGCTATGGTTAGGTTAGGGTTTTGGTTTATTTTAGATTTTTCGGTTTAGGGTTTAGGATTTGAGGTTTAATATCAATGGTTTAGTGTTTAATGTTTGTGTTTTAATATTTTGGTCTTGGGGTTTAGGGTTTATGGTAGGGTTAGGGTTAGGGTTTACGTTGTTTTTTAGGTTTTAGGGTTTGGAGTAAAGGATTTGAGTTGTAATATCTATGGTTTAGTGTTTAATGTTAGGGTTTTTGTATTTTGTGCTTTGGCTTTAGGGATAGGGTTAAGGATAGGATTAGTGTTAGGAATAGGATTACGGTTAGGGTTTAGGTTTTTTTGTTTAAAATCTATGATTTAGGGTTTAATATTTGGGTTTTGGTATTTTGGGCTTAGGGTTTCGGGTTACTGATTTACGGTTAGGGTTAGGGTTCAGGTTAGGGTTAGAGTTTGCGTTAGGGTTAGGGTTTATTTTTTTTAAGATTTTAGGTCTTGTGGTTTAGGATTTGAGGTTTCAAATCTATGGTTTAGTGTTTAATGTTTGGGTTTTCGTATTTTGGACTTATGGTTTTCTCTTTGGATTTCTTTTTTTTTGGACATAGGGTTAAGGGTTTAGGGTTTAGTAATAGGATAAGGGTTAGGTTTAAGATTAGGGTGTAGTTTTTTTTTGATTTTATGGTTCAGAGTTTAGCATTCGAGGTTTAAAATCTATGGTTTAGTATTTAATGTTTGGATTTTAATATTTTAGACTTAGGGTTTTGGGTTTATGGTTTAGGGTTAGGGTTAAGGTTAAGGTTAGGGTTTTGTTTTTTTTTGGTTTTTGGTTTAGGGTTTAAGTTTTGAGGTTTAATATCAATGGTTTAGTGTTTACTGTTTGGGTTTTGGTATTTTGTAGTTGGTATGTAGGGTTTATGCTAGGGTTAGGGTTTAGGTTGTTTTTATGGTTTTAGGGTTTGGGGTTAAAAATTTGAGTTGTAATATATATAGTTTAGTTTTTAATGTCAGGGTTTTGGTATTTTGAGCTTTGGGTTTAGGGTAAAGTGTTTAGGATTAGGGTTAAGGATAGGGTTAGGGTTAGGTTTCGTGTTAGGGATAGGGTTAGGGTTAGGGTTTAAGTTTTTTTAGGTTTTGTCTTTTAGAAATTTTGGTTTAAAATATATGGTTTAGTTTTTAATGTTAGGGTTTTAGTATTTTGGTCTTTGGGTTTAGGGTTTAGGGTTTAGGGTTAGGGTCACTACACCATTTTAGGTCTACAGCAACACTAATTCTGGACTACGTTTGTAAAGTGTTGCCTAAAGTAGTTTTGGGGACGCTTTTAAAGCGTAGCCAAAGTTTTTAACTTTTAGCTACGATAGTATTGGCAACACTTCAAAAGTGTACTCTTTAATGGTATAAGCTACACTTTATAATTGTTGGTACAATATGATATAATTGGCAACATCTATTATATGACAACACTTTTAAAGTGTCCTAATTTTATAATTGAAAAAATAACACATTATAAGTGTGGCCTTTACATTTTCAGCAAAATATTATATCCCTCCAATATTTTTAATGGCCAAAAAGATAATAATTCATAAAACATTAATAAAACTTATGTGTCCCTAAATAAGAAAATCACGCTTTTCTCTGTCTCTGTTGAGCCGATGAAGACATACTTTTCCCTGATGAACTGGTTGAAAAGTTGAAGCTATAGTCTGAAGAACTGATCGAAGAGTTGTATAGCTAAGTCTCTCTGTCACGGATGAATTGAAGCTAAGTATCTTCGTCATGCTTTTCTCTCAGATTTCTCGATGAAGAACTTGATTTCTTATGCATTTCTCGTTGAAGAGCTGGGAGTTTCTCGATGAAGAACACGAGTTTCGTCATAGTTCTTACTGAAGAACACAATTTTGTTGGTGTTTATCAAGTAAGAAATTCTATCTTTGAAAGTCTAAATTTTAGATTTAGGGTTTTAATATTCTTGTGTTTTTATATGATTTTTGGGAGTCTAGCTCGTATTTTAGATTCATCGGTTGATTTTTTTGTGTCTAGCTCGTATTTTAGATTTATCAGTTGATTCTTTGCCCTTTTTGTTCTACATGTGAAAGTTAAATGATGTTGTTCCAACTTGATTGCTTTATATCTGATTCAACTTGCCTGCTCAAGATTTGATTTCATCTTTAGCCTTAAAATCTTATGCAACTTGCCTACTTTACACAGTGTTACCAGTTTGTGTTCCTAATTTTAGAACTTAGAAATTAAATTGAATAGATGTAGGGTCTTGTTAGTCAAATCATAGAAATTTCACTCTAAAAATCTATATTTTTTGAAAGCGAACAGAATGGTCGTGCAAGCCATTGTGTTGTTTTAGACTCTTGTGTCTGCAGGTTATAGAGTAAATTTTACTTTGGCTTGGACTGATATTATGTTGAGTAGATAAGTCTGCATAATGTTAAGGTAATTGATATCTGATGATATTTGTGTATGTATCATTCTATGGAAGATGGATCTAATAGCTAAGTTAATCCATCCATATATGGTTGTTTATTCTCAGCTACCTGGTAGTATATTCTCAGCTACCTAAGTTAAGGTTGTGGCTTTGTCTCTGCGTGTTGATTTCTTTCATGGCTGTAATCTTGAGGACCTTTGTTGGGAAGAGCTACAAACTTATATAAGGTGGAACATATAAATCACTTAGTTTTGGTGACGTGGAAAGTAACCTAATCTAAAAGCTTATCTCCCTTAAGGATTACTGTGAGAGATAAATTTTTTTGTAAATTTAACATATTGTACAACAGAAGTTATAGAATGAACTCTATTCCTCATTAGACGATATATTATATTGACATGTGTTATGCTTTATCAGTGATGGTAGTCAATGTATGATTTGTAAATTTACGACAGATAAGGCAAAGAAGTTATTGCACTGAACTCTGTTCTTTGTTAGACGATATATTATATTGCCGTTCGTTATACTTTATCAGTGAAGGTAGTCTATGCATGATTGTTAAGGCTTGTCCTTTAAAAGAGTACTGATGAATATTCCAGAAGCTGCAGGTGTTCTCTGATTTTTCACAAAACAAGTTGAAGAATGATTTCAAAATACTTCTTTGATTTTCCACTATCTGATGAGATACCAAAATTCCATTTTGAGTTCGAAGCTCTTTTAGATCCATTCACGATTTTTCTCTATGCTTGCCACCGAAATAATGAAATCCCTTATGATTTTGTCGTTGCTCACAGGGACAGAACAACGAAGATGATGCGCTAAACCTTTCTCACATCGAAAGTAGTTTGTTTAATCATTCAGTACTTAAAATATTTTATAATTTTGGTAATCCTGTGTTGATCTACAACAGAACTAATGCAGGATTATCACACCTCAATTGAAAAACATTAAAGGTCGCCATAATTGCATCATTTAAAAGTTGCCCTCTTTCTAAATCTTTTCTTAGCACGAGGAAATGACTGATGAGAGTCTTCAACTTAAGACCTTGCAGACAATCCTCATTATATTTCAATCTCGTTTACAACCTGATAATGAGGTAATTGTATATTTATTGCCTATCTTTATTAGGATATTAATTGGTTGGTTGTTCCATGTGTTTCTAAATCAGCGCTATAGGACATTGAACAAGATTCCCTGAATCTACCGAAGCAGAAAAATGCAAAACTTCTTATTCATGTATGCTTAATCTAGTTTTGTTTTTGCCTTGAATTGAAAAACTGCATTTGTGTGGCTTTTGAGGGCCTGTAATGGACAACAATATCCTTTATGGGCACCTTCCTGTTGCATCTCATTTATGAATGTTGACTCCATGTCTTATATCTTTAATTTTATGTCTTATGTGAGTGACAGTATTATAAAGCACATAACTTTGTTCTAAAACCTTTTATGTGAGTATGGATTGTTGCTCAAAACTTATGTTCATGGTTAATGAATTCAAGACATTTGTTTGATTGTGAAACCTGATATGTAGAAGTTTGTGTAATAGAAATAACATACAAGTGTATATTGAATATGATGGTATTTACTGTAATAAAGGTAATGTGAGAGTTGAGTTACTGCCTAGTGAATCTGTTATTATACCATATACATTAATACTCTTTACTGCTGCTAGTAATATACTAGGAAGTTTCATGGAATGTTGTTAGTACGAAAAGTTTATTTATACTAGGATCGGATCTTTAGTCGTCTTATGATCTTCACTGGGACTCTGTTTGTAGTCCAAACCAGCTCCATATTCTAAAGCTTCAAATATGTATTTCCATTCGAATCTCATCTTGGCTGGAAATGATTTAATCAATGGCCTAAGATAGAATGATAATTGTCTGGTGGAGGCTAGTTACAGTGCCATTGGAAATCAAAGTGCGTACTGTCAAATATCACACAAGAAATGGAACTATGTACTACAAAAGCTTATTACCTAATAGTTGGGTCGAGGAAGGTAAAGAGAAATTTATAGTATCCCAGCATGATAAAATTTCCAAATCATTCAAAAAGCAAAGGAATTCCAACCTGAAAAATCACTGGTGTTTATTAGTTTTCCTCAATAATACGCAACACAGCATTAACACATCTAGAAATGTTAGAATTGTGCAATTTTCAGAATGAAGTTACTCGTATGATTTTTTGGATGACACAATTCTAGGTCTTTCGCAACTGTAAGGTTCACAGGTTATGATACTCAAAGGTAGTAACTAGATGGAAGTTCATGGAAGTTCACTGCTAGTTAAGTTTAATAATAGTTTTTTTGTGAAACGTAACAGTAATTCTTAGGATCCTAAAAACAGATACATGAAATTATTTATGTTCTTTTTAACTCCAATGCATAAGATGGTGACTGTTGCATCAGACTTTAAATCTAGAACTCCTAGTTAGGCCATTAGAAGTTTTCTTTTGTGGCTACTCTTGAAAGTGTATTCCGTAAGCACAGTCGCTAAATTTTGACTTTAAAACTAGCTGGATGAATCTTTCTTTTGATCAATTTAAAGTTTGCTAAAAAATGCATCTGTGCAGATGCCCCCAAAAATTCACATTTATAAGGATATGATATTTACAGTAGAAGAAAAGGAGCAATTCCTTGCTCCTTGGTGGATGTGCAGATAATGTTTAATCTAACAGTGAAGCAGCTGATGAATTTTGCTCCATGTGAGTGGACATAATCAGATGAAAGATTATATGCTTGTTATTGAAGGTTTCTTCTGCATTCCTTTGCCTATTTTCTTATCCACTTATCGCAAGGCCATTCTAGTATGTATAATAGTTTAATCCAATTCAATTAATTGGCTTTACTTGTTGGTTCTCTTAGTTAAAGTTGCCCATTTTAGATTTCTTGGAAGGTTAAAGACTATGATGTAGTTTTTGAGTGAGTTTGTTGTAACTTGTACTATTTAAGTAGCTTTTTCTGGTGTTCCAATAAAGCTATTTAGATTTTTTCTGCTTGTGCTTTGTTTTGTTTCTGCAATGGGGAACCTTCCTTCCCAGGATAGTTTGGCCCTGCTTATGTACCGTAGTCATGAAGCCAGATGCATGTTCTCTCTCTCTCTCTTTATATATGTGTATATATATATATATATATTAATTTGGATTGGTTGTCTTACAGTGAATACTCTCGAATTATGCACTTATTATGAATTGGTTTGGCTTACTGGGAATTTATGTATATTAAATACATGTTTTATGTCACTAACTTATAATTTTATTTTAAATGTGCAGGAAAATGACGGTAATTAAATTTGAACTGTGGCCAGAAGTAAACTCGATATATAGTAGTGAACGATGAAGAGTTTTTGTACAAACATATCGTATATGTTTGAATGCATTTGGCTTTGTGGAATTAATTGATAGTACAGAACGATGAAGAGTGGTTTTTGTGAAATTTATTTTGATTTTGTACTATTGTTGTGAACGATGAAGAATTTTTGTACAAGACATGTTTCTCAAAGTTTATTTGAATTATATATCTTCGATTTAGTTATTAGTTAATTTTTTTTCTTTAGGTAACTTGTATATTTAAATATGTTATTATTGAATATAATGAAATAAAAATTATTATTTTTAAAAATAAAAATTGGGGCTACAAAATTCTACACACTATTGCCACACTTCAAAAGTGTTGCTGTAGGACATCCAAGAAAAGTTACACTTTATAAGTGTTGGTTTAGATACGATATAAAAGGCAACACTTTTTAAGTGTGACCAGTAACAAAGCAAAGACAACACTTTTAAGTGTAGCATAATTAAAAAAGGTGTTGCTAATGAATAACTCCAAAGCGTGCCCTTATACCTCTTTGGCCACGCTTTATAAGTGTAGTTGTAATGACGATATTTAAAAAGTGTTGTCTAATGTCAAAGGTTATGCTTCTTTAGGCCACCCCCCAAACGTTTCTTAAAGTCCAAAAGTGTAGCCTTTTATCAATGGCCACACTTTTTGCTACTTTAGGCTACACTTTACGGGTGTTTCCGTAGGCCTAAAATGGTGTAGTGGGTTAAGGATAGGGTTAGGGTTATGGTTCGTGTTAGGAATAGGGTTAGGGTTAGGGTTTAGTTTTTTTTGTTTAAAATCTATGGTTTAGGGTTGAATGTTTGGGTTTTGGATTAATTATTTAGGGTTAGGGTTAGGGTTAAGGTTAGGGTTTTAGGGTTAGGGTTAGGGTTACTTTTTTTTTAGGTTTTAGTGTTTGTGGTTTTGGATTTGACGTTTTAAATCTATGGTTTAGTGTTTAATGTTTGGGTTTAGGATAAGTTTAGGTTAGGGTTAGGGTTAGGGATAGGTTAGGGTTAGGTTTTAGTTTTTTTTTGTTTAAAATCTATGGTTTAGGGTTTAATGTTAGGGTTTTGATATTTTGGGCATTGGGTTTATGGTTTAGGGTTTAGGGTTAGGGTTAGGGTTAGGGTTAGGGTTAAGGTTAGGTTAGGGTTTAGTTTTTTTTTTTAGGTTTTTGGGTTTAGGGTTTACGATTTGAGGTTTAATATCAATGGTTTAGTGCTTAATGTTTGGGTTTTAATATTTGGACTTTGGGTTTAGGGTTTATGGTAGGGTTAGGGTTAGGGTAATGTTAGGATAGGGTTAGGGTTTAGGTTGTTTTTTAGGTTTTAGTGTTTGGGGTAAAGGATTTGAGTTTTAATATCTATGGTTTAGTGTTTAATGTTAGGGTTTTGGTATTTTGGGTTTAGGGTTTAGGGTTTAGGGTTAGGGTTAAGGGTAGAGTTAGGGTTAGGGTTAGGGTTAGGAATAGGGTTAGGGTTAGGGTTTAGGTTTTTTTTAGGTTTTGGGTTTTGGGGTTTAAAATATATGGTTTTGTGTTTAATGTTTGGGTTTTCGTATTTTGGACTTAGGGTTTAGGGTTTAGGGTTTAGGTTTAGGTTTATAGTTAGGATTAGGGTTAGGGTGTAGGTTTTTTAGGTTTTATGATTTAGGGTTTAGCATTTGATGTTTAAAATCAATTGTTTAGTATTTAATGTTTAGGTTTTGGTATTTTGGGCTTAGGGTTTTGGGTTTATGGCTTAGGGTTAGGGTTTTGTTTTTTTTAGGTTTTTGGGTTTAGGGTTTAGGATTTAAGGTTTAATATCAATGTTTTTGGGCTTGGGGTTTAGGTTTATGGTAGGTTAGGTTAGGTTAATGTTAGGTTAGGGTTAGGGTTTAGGTTGTTTTCTAGGGTTTATGGTTTGGGTTAAAGGATTTGAGTTGTAATATCTATGGTTTAGTGTTTAATGTTAGTGTTTTGGTATTTTGGGCTTTGGGTTTAGGTTTAGGGTTAAGGATAGGGTTAGGGTTAGGAATAGGGTTAGGGTTAGGGTTAGGGTTAGGGTTTATTTTTTTTTAGGTTTTGGATTTTGGGGTTTAGGATTTTTTTGTTTAAATCTATGGTTTAGGGTTTAATATTTGGTTTTTGGTATTTTGGGCTTGGAGTTTCGGGTTAATGATTTAGGGTTAGGGTAATGTTAAGCTTATGGTTAGGGTTTGGGTTTGGGTTAGGGTTAGGGTTAGGGTTTAGGTTTTAGGGTTTGTGGTTTAGGATTTGAGGTTCAAAATCATGGTTTAGTGTTAAATGTTTGGATTTTCGTATTTTGGACATAGGGTTTTGTGTTTAGGGTTAGGGTTAGGATTAAGGTTAGGGTGTATGTTTTTTTAGGTTTTATGGTTCAGGGTTTAGCATTTGATGTTTAAAATAAATTGTTTAGTATTTAATGTTTGGGTTTTGGTATTTTGGGCTTAGGGTTTTGGTTAGGTTTAAGGTTATGGTTAGAATTAGGTTATTTTTTTTTTTTACGTTTTTCGGTTTAGGATTTAGGATTTGAGGTTTAATATCAACGGTTTAGTGTTTAATGTTTGTGTTTTAATATTTTGGTCTTGGGGTTTAGGGTTTCTGGTAGGGTTAGGGTTAGCGTTAATGTTAGGTTACGGTTAGGGTTTAGGGTTTGGGGTAAAGGATTTGAGTTGTAAAATCTATGGTTTAGTGTTTAATGTTAGGGTTTTGGTATTTTGTACTTTTGGGTTTAGGGATATGGTAAAGGATAGGATTAGGGTTAGGCTTCGTGTTAAGAATAGGATTACGGTTAGGGTTTAGTTTTTTTTGTTTAAAATCTATGGTTTAGGGTTTAATATTTGGATTTTGGTATTTTGGGCTTAGGGATTCGGGTTACTGATTTACGGTTAGGGTTAGGGTTAAGGTTAGGGTTAGGGTTTGCATTAGGGTTAGGGTTTAGTTTTTTTTAGATTTTAGGGCTTGTGGTTTAGGATTTTGAGATTTTAAATCTATGGATTAGTGTTTAATGTTTGGGTTTCCGTATTTTGGACTTAGGGTTTTCTTTTTGGATTTCTTTTTTTTTTGGACTTAGGGTTTAGGGTTTAGGGTTTAGTAATAGGATTAGGGTTAGGATTAAGATTAGGGTGTAGTTTTTTTGGTTTTATGGTTCAGAGTTTAGCATTTGAGGTTTAAAATCTATGGTTTAGTATTTAATGTTTGGATTTTAATATTTTGGACTTAGGGTTTTGGGTTTATGGTTTATGGTTAGGGTTAAGGTTAAGGTTAGGGTTTTGGTTTTATTTTGGTTTTTGGGTTTAGGGTTTAAGATTTGAGGTTTAATATCAATGGTTTAGTGTTTAATGTTTGGGTTTTGGTATTTTGGGGTTGGTGTTTAGGGTTTATGCTAGGGTTAGGGTTTAGGTTGTTTTTAAGGTTTTAGGGTTTGGGGTTAAGGATTTTAGTTGTAATATATATGGTTTAGTTTTTAATGTAAGGGTTTTGGTATTTTGATCTTTGGGTTTAGGGTTAAGTGTTTAGGGTTAGGGTTAAGGATAGGGTTAGGGTTAGGGTTAGGGTTAGGGATAGGGTTAGGGTTAGGGTTTATTTTTTTTTAGGTTTGGGTTTTAGAATTTTGGTTTAAAATATATGGTTTAGTGTTTAATGTTAGGGTTTTAGTATTTTGGGCTTGGGTTTAGGGTTTAGGGTTTAGAGTTAGGGTTAAGGATAGGGTTAGAGTTATGGTTCATGTTAGGAATAGGGTTAGGGTTAGGTTTAGGTTTTTTCATTTAATATCTATAGTTTAGGGTTTAATGTTTGGATTTTGGTATTTGGCTTGGGGTTTTGGGTTAATTATTTAGTTTTAGGGTTAGGGTTAAGGTTAGGGTTAGGGTTAGGGTTAGGGTTTAGTTTTTGTTTAGGTTTTAGGGTTTGTTGTTTAGGATTTGAGGTTTTAAATCTATGATTTAGTGTTTAATGTTTGATTTTCGTATTTTGGACTTAGGGTTTTATTTTTGGACTTAGGGTTTAATGTTTAGGGTTTAGGGTTGGGTTTAGGATAATTTAGGGTTAGAGTTGTTTTAGGGATAGGGCTAGGATTAGGGTTTAGTTTTTTTTGTTTAGAATCTATGGCTTAGAGTTTAACGTTAGGGTTTTGATATTTTGGGCATTGGGTTTAGGGTTTAGGGTTTAGGGTTAGGGTTAGGGTTACGGTTAGGGTTAGGTTAGGGTTTAGTTTTTTTTTAGGTTTTTGGTTTTAGGGCTTAGGATTTGAGGTTTAATATCAATGGTTTAGTGCTTAATGTTTGGGTTTTAATATTTAGGACTTGGGGTTTAGGGTCTATGGTAGGGTTAGGGTTAGGGTTAATGTGAGGATAAAGTTAGGGTTTAGGTTGTTTTTTAAGTTTGAGGGTTTGGGGTAAACGATTTGAGTTTGAATATCTATGGTTAGTATTTAATGTTAGGGTTTTGGTATTTTGGCTTTGGGTTTAGGGTTTTGGGTTATAGTTAGGGTTAGGGTAGGGTTAGGGTTAGGGTTAGGGTTAGGAATAGGGTTAGGGTTAGGGTTTAGGTTTTTTTTAGGTTTTGGGTTTTGGGTTTAAAATCTATGGTTTAGTGTTTCTTTTGGACTTAGGGTTTAGGATTTAGGGTTTAGGGTTAGGGTTAGGGTTAGGATTAGGGTAGGGTGTAGGTTTTTTAGGTTTATGGTTCAGGGTTTATCATTTGATGATTAAAATCAATTGTTTAGTATTTATTGTTTAGTTTTTGGTATTTTGGGCTTAGGTTTTTGGGTAATGGTTTAGGGTTAGTTTTTTTTTTTTTTTTAGGTTTTTGGGTTTATGGTTCAGGATTTAAGGTTTAGTATCAATGGTTTAGTGTCTAATATTTGGGTTTTGATATTTTGGGCTTGGGGCTTAGGGTTTAATGTTAGGGTTAGAGTTAGGGTTTATGTTAGTGTTAGGGTTAGGGTTTACGTTGTTTTTAGGTTTTAGGGTTTGGGGTTAAGGTTTTGAGTTGTAATAGCTATGGTTTTGGGTGTATTGTTAAGGTTTTGGTATTTTGGGCTTTGTGTTTAAGGTTTAGGGTTTAATGTTAGTGTTAAGGATAGGGTTAGGATTAGGGTTTGTGTTAGGGATAGGGTTAGGGATAGGGTTTAGTTTTTTTGGGGTTTTAAGAATTTTGGCTTAAAATATATGGTTTAGTGTTTAATGTTTGAGTTTTCGCATTTTTGGACTTAGGGTTTTGGGTTTAGGGTTTAGGTTTATGTTTAAGGTTAGGATTAGGGTTAGGGTGTAGGTTTTTATAGGTTTTATGGTTCTGGATTTAGCATTTCATGTTTAAAATCAATTGTTTAGTATTTAATGTTTGGGTTTTGGTATTTTGGCCTTAGTGTTTCGGGTTTATTGTTTAGGATTAGTTTTTTTTTGTAGGTTTTCTAGTTTAGGGCTTATGATTTGAGGTTTAAATCAATGGTTTAGTGTTTAGTATTTTGGTTTTGATATTTTGGGCTTGGGGTTTAGGTTTATGGTAGGGAGGGTTAGGGTTAACGTTAGGTTAGGGTTAGGGTTTAGGTTGTTTTCTAGGGTTTAGGGTTTGGGGTAAAGGATTTGAGTTGTAATATCTATGGTTTAGTGTTTAATGTTAGGGTTTTGGTATTTTGGGCTTTAGGTTTAGGTTTAGGGTTAAGGATACGGTTCGGGTTAGGGTTAGGGTTAGGAATAGGGTTAGGGTTAGGGTTAGGGTTATTTTTTTTAGGTTTTGGATTTTGGGGTTTAGGATTTTTTGTTTAAATCTATGGTTTAGGGTTTAATATTTGGGTTTTTGGTATTTTGGGCTTGGAGTTTTGGTAATGTTAAGCTTATGGTTAGGGTTTGGGTTTGGGTTAGGGTTAGGGTTAGGGTTTAGGTTTTATGGTTTGTGGTTTAGGATTTGAGGTTCAAAATCATGGTTTAGTGTTAAATATTTGGATTTTCGTATTTTGGACACAGGGTTTGTGTTTAGGGTTAGGGTTAGGATTAAGGTTAGGGTTAGGATTAAGGTTAGGGTGTATGTTTTTTTAGGTTTTATGGTTCAGGGTTTAGCATTTGATGTTTAAATTAATTGTTTAGTATTTAATATTTGGGTTTTGTATTTGGGCTTAGGGTTTTGGTTAGGTTTAAGGTTAGGTTATTTTTTTTATCTTTTTACGTTTTCGGTTTAGGATTTAGGATTTGAGGTTTAATATATATTGTTTAGTGTTTAATGTTGTGTTTTAATATTTTGGTCTTGGGGTTTAGGGTTTTGGTAGGGTTAGGGTTAGCGTTAATGTTAGGTTACGGTTAGTGTTTAGGCTGTTTTTTTAGGTTTTAGGGTTTGGGGTAAAGGATTTGAGTTGTAATATCTATGGTTTAGTGTTTAATGTTAGGGTTTTGGTATTTTGTGCTTTGGGTTTAGGGATATGGTTAAGGATAGGATTAGGGTTAGGGTTCGTGTTAAGAATATGGATTACGGTTAGGGTTTAGGTTTTTTTGTTTAAAATCTCATGGTTTAGGATTTAATATTTGGGTTTTGGTATTTTGGGCTTAGGGATTCGGGTTACTGATATACGGTTATGTTAGGGTTAAGGTTAGGGTTAGGGTTTGCATTAGGGTTAGGGTTTAGGGTTTTTTAGATTTTAGGGCTTGTGGTTTAGGATTTGAGGTTTAAAATCTATGGTTTAGTGTTTAATGTTTGGGTTTTCGTATTTTGGACTTAGGGTTTTCTTTTTTGATTTCCTTTTTTTTGGACTTAGGGTTTAGGGTTTATGGTATAGTAATAGGATTAGGGTTAGGATTAAGATTAGGGTGTAGGTTTTTTTTGGTTTTATGGTTCAGAGTTTAGCATTTGAGGTTTAAAATCTATGGTTTAGTATTTAATGTTTGGATTTTAATATTTTGGACTTAGGGTTTGTGTTTATGGTTTAGGGTTAGGTTAAGGTTAAGGTTAGGTTTTTTTTTTTTTTTTTGGTTTTTTGGTTTAGGGTATAAGATTTGAGGTTTAATATCAATGGTTTAGTGTTTAATGTTTGTGTTTTTGGTAATTTGGGGTGGTGTTAGGGTTTATGCTAGGGTTAGGGTTAGGCTGTTTTTAACGTTTTAGGGTTTGGGGTTAAGAATTTGAGTTTGTATATATATGGTTTAATTTTTAATGTCAGGGTTTTGGTATTTTGAGCTTGGGTTTAGGTTTAAGTGTTTATGGTTAGGGTTAAGGATAGGGTTAGGGTTAGGGTTCGTGTTAGGGATAGGGTTAGGGTTAGGGTTTATTTTTTTTTAGGTTTTGCGTTTTAGAATTTTTGGTTTAAAATATATGGTTTAGTGTTTAATGTTAGGGTTTTAGTATTTTGGGCTTTGGGTTTAGGGTTTAGGGTTAAGGATAGGGTTAGGGTTAGGGTTCGTGTTAGGAATAGGGTTAGGGTTAGGTTTTAGGTTTTTTCGTTTAAAATCTATAGTTTAGGTTTAATGTTTGGTTTTTGGTATTTTGGGCTTGGGGTTTTGGGTTAATATTTAGTTTTAGGGTTAGGGTTTGGGTTAGGGTTAGGGTTAGGGTTAGGGTTAGGGTTAGGGTTTAGTTTTTGTTTAGGTTTTAGGTTTTGTGGTTTAGGATTTGAGATTTTAAATCTATGATTTAGTGTTTAGTGTTTGATTTTTCGTATTTTGGACTTAGGGTTTTCTTTTTGGACTTAGGGTTTAATGTTTAGGGTTTAGGGTTGGGGTTTAGGATAATTTTGGGGTTAGAGTTCGTTTTAGGGATAGGGTTAGGGTTAGGGTTTAGGTTTTTTTGTTTAAAATCTATAGAGTTTAATGTTAGGGTTTTGATATTTTGGGGATTGGGTTTAGGGTTTAGGGTTTAGGGTTAGGGTTAGGGTTAGGGTTAAGGTTAGGTTAGGGTTTAGTTTTTTTTTAGGATTTTTGTTTTAGGGTTTAGGATTTGAGGTTTAATATCAATGGTTTAGTGCTTAATGTTTGTGTTTTAATATTTAGGACTTGGGGTTTAGGGTCTATGGTAGGGTTAGGGTTAGGGTTAATGTGAGGATAAGTTAGGGTTTAGGTTGTTTTTAAGTTTGAGGGTTTGGGGTAAAGGATTTGAGTTTGAATATCTATGGTTTAGTATTTAATGTTAGGGTTTTGGTATTTTGGGCTTTGGGTTTAGGGTTTAGGGTTTAGGGTTATAGTTAGGGTTAAGGGTAGGGTTCGGGTTAGGGTTAGGGTTAGGAATAGGTTAGGGTTAGGGTTTAGGGTTTTTGGGTTTAAAATCTATGGTTTAGTGTTTCTTTTGGACTTAGGGTTTAGGGTTTAGGTTTAGGTTTAGGGTTAGGGTTAGGACTAGGGTTAGGGTGTAGGTTCTTTAGGTTTTATGGTTCAGGGTTTATCATTTGATGATTAAAATCAATTGTTTAGTATTTATTGTTTAGTTTTTGGTATTTTGGGCTTAGTTTTTGGGTTTATGGTTTATGGTTAGGTTTTTTTTTTTTTTTAGGTTTTTGGGTTTATGGTTCAGGATTTAAGGTTTAATATCAATGGTTTAGTGTCTAATATTTGGGTTTTGATATTTTGGGCTTGGGGCTTAGGGTTTAATGTTAGGGTTAGAGTTAGGGTTTATGTTAGTGTTAGGGTTAGAGTTTAGGTTGTTTTTACGTTTTAGGGTTTGGGGTTAAGGTTTTGAGTTGTAATAGCTATGGTTTTGTGTGTATTGTTAAGGTTCTGGTATTTTGGGCCTTGTGTTTAAGGTTTAGGGTTTAATGTTAGGGTTAAGGATAGGGTTAGGATTAGGGTTTGTGTTAGGGATAGGGTTAGGGATAGGGTTTAGTTTTGTTTGGGTTTTAAGAATTTTGGTGTAAAATATATGGTTTAGCGTTTAATGTTTGAGTTTTCGCATTTTGGACTTAGGGTTTTGGGTTTGGGGTTTAGGTTTATGTTTAAGGTTAGGATTAGGATTAGGGTTAGGGTGTAGGTTTTTATAGGTTTTATGGTTCTGGATTTAGCATTTCATGTTTAAAATCAATTGTTTAGTATTTAATGTTTGGGTTTTGGTATTTTGGCCTTAGTGTTTCGGGTTTATTGTTTAGGATTAGGTTTTTTTTGTAGGTTTTCTGGTTTAGGGATTAGGATTTGAGGTTTAATATCAATGGTTTAGTGTTTAGTATTTTGGTTTTGATATTTTGGGCTTTGGGTTTAGGGTTTATGATAGGGTTAGGGTTAGGGTTTATGTTAGGGTTAAAGTTAGGGTTTAGGTTGTTTTTTAGGTTTTAGGGTTTGGGGTTAAGTGTTTGAGTCGTAATATCAATGGTTTAGTGTTTTATGTTAGGGTTTTGGTATTTTGGGCTTTGTGTTTAAGCTTTAGGGTTTAGAGTTAGGGTTAAGGATAAGGTTAGGGTTAGGGTTTGTGTTAGGTATAAGGTTAGGATTTGAAGTTTCAAATCTATGTTTTAGTGTTTAATGTATGGATTTTTTGTATTTTGGGCTTAGGGTTTCGGATTAATGATTTAGGGTTAGGGTTAGGGTTAAGGTTATGTTTAGGGTTAGTTTAGGGTTTTGGGTTTTTGTAGGTTTTTAGGTTTTGGATTTAGGATTTGAGGTTTAATATCAATGGTTTAGTGATTAATGTTTCGGTTTTAATATTTTGGGCTTGGGGTTTAGGTTTATGGTAGGGTTAGGGTTAGGGTTAATGTTAGGTTAGGGTTAGGGTTTAGGTTGTTTTCTTGGGGTAAAGGATTTGAGTTGTAATATCTATGGTTTAGTGTTTAATGTTAGGGTTTTGGTATTTTGGGCTTTGGGTTTAGGGTTTAGGGTTTAGGGTTAGGCTTAAGGATAGGGTTAGGGTTAGGGTTAGGGTTTAGTTTGTTTTAGGTTTTGGATTTGGGTTTTAGCATTTTTTGTTTAAAATCTATGGATTAGGGTTTAATGTTTGGATTTTGGTATTTTTGTCTTGGGGTTTCAAGTTAATTATTTAGGGTTAGGGTAATGTTAAGGTTAGGGTTAGGGTTTGGGTTAAGGTTAGGGTTAGGGTTACGGTTTAGGTTTTAGGGTTTATGGTTTAGGATTTGAGGTTCAAAATCATGGTTTAGTGTTAAATGTTTGGGTTTTCGTATTTTGGACATAGAGTGTTGGGTTTAGGGTTTAGGTTTAGGGTTAGGGTTAGAATTATGGTTAGGGTGTAGGTTTTTTTAGGTTTTATAGTTTAGGGTTTAGCATTTGATGTTTTAAATCAATTGTTTAGTATTTAATGTTTGGGTTTTGGTAATTTGGGCTTAGGGTTTTGTGTTTATTGTTTATGGTTAGGTTAGGGTTAGGGTTAAGGTTAGGGTTAGGGTTAGGGTTTTAGTTTTTTTTTATATTTTGGTGTTTAGGGTTTAGGATTTGACGTTTATTATCAATGGTCTAGTGTTTAATGTTTGGGTTTTGTATCATCGGCTTGGGGATTATTGTTAATGGTAGGGTTAGGGTTAGGGTTTTGGTTATTTTTTAGGTTTTAGGGTTTGGGGTTAAGGATTTGAGTTGTAATATTGATGGTTTCGTGTTTAATGTTAGGGTTTTGGTATTTTGGGCTTTGGGTTTAGGTTAAGGATAGGTTTGTCACGACTGGAATCTAGACCCCAGACGAGACCGGTGTTGTTGACCTCTCAGAGGTCGCAGACAAGCCTACTTACGTCATTCTTACTTTACATAGGTTAATTTTAGCGGAAAATTTGAAACTTTTTGTTTCCTAACATACTTATAAAAACATTATCATTAGTACGTAATTGTTCACCATCAACCATCTAACATTAAGAGATAAGTGACTGAAATAAATAGTTTAATTCTTATTAAGCGTATAATTGCAAAAATGGCACCAATACATAGTCTGAATAAAAACAGGAAAGAAACGCTAGTGGAACATGCTCCACTAGCTCAACTCTAAAACTAATCTAGAATATAAAACATTAGCATCCTCGAAAGCATGAGGACCTACCAACTCCGGATGAATGCTGGACGTCCGGATAACTGCAACGATGATCTTGTAGCTCTATCGTCCATCTGTGCCTGCACCTAAAATAGTAGAGTTTGTATAGGGTTAGTACACACTTGTACTAAGTATGGGTATATGCAAGCACACACCAAGGACATGCATGAGAAAGAATAGCTCTTTCCTAACAACGTGATTTTTGGAAGTCAAGTCAGTAGACTTGCCAAATTGGGATTAGGAAAGTTTCCAAATTTGGATTAGGAAAGTCATTGAGCTTTCCAGATTTGGAATAGGAAAGTGATGCCATGAGAATAACATACCTCATCATACTTTTCACATTTGCACACAGCACATAACATTTACACATAGCACATATCATATAGCATACATTACATTTTGCATGTAGCACATACCTTCTTTCATATCATTCACTCATATGCCATGAGACCTTGGAATCATGGACTTGACATTAAGACATCCCAGAAATGAGGGCTCAACAGATGGGACCTCAACTAGGGAATCTTCATTAGCAGACACAGAGTCTACCTCATTCATTCATACGTACTTCATTTCATTTCATTCATAGGCCAGTGTAACCACCAGCTATACCTAGGATGTGGTTTAAGACTTTCATTAGGTTCGTTGTGCAATGACCAAGAATGACCTAATGTCATTACTTGAATCTAACTTACCTTTGATTATCCTATCCTAACACCTTTGGTATTATTCATTTCATTATGTGCATCATTTGAGGCTGGCCTCATTCATTCATTAGGAACTTTAACTTTAACCGACATAGATCATGTGAGCATCATGAAATCTAGTGTCTCCCCCACACCGAAAAGAGGTGGAATCACCGTCCAAAGTGACCCAATAACATGCTAGCGTACATGGGAATTTAACCCCGCCATATCCCTATATTGGCAGTATAGGTTCGAAGACTAGGAGATATAAGGAGACCCATACCCGGAAAGCCGGACAGTCTCATCTCATGAGAGTTACGTGAACCTCCGCCCTTTCTGAAAGAAGGCATCACCGCTCATAGCTAGTCTATCGGTGCTCAGTATAAAGTTCCATTTCATTATTCTCATACGTCATGGAAGCTGACTTCTAGTATGAGGACATCATAGCTCATTAGATGATTTCTCATCTCATCATTCGTATTGAGTGTGTTAAGCTCAATACTCTCATTAGAGTATTCATAGAGACTGGTCTCTTCATTATCTTACACTCTCATAGGTGAGTACGTATTGGTAACATTTACTTAGGCTCATTTGAGATTGCTCTCATCATTTACGTTAGCCTCTTATCATGTTGTCACCACATTCATCATCATTAGCATCTTTGCTTTTCATAGTTATTCACCTCTTATTACGTGAATGTTCATTTCATCATATGCCAATGCACTTGGCCATTTGGTGTGTTTCACACCCTTACTTAATCCTTCTAGGATTTCATTATTTCATTGTTCATCTCATCATATGCCAATGCACATGGCCATTTAGTGTATTTACACTCATACTTAACCCTTCTAGGGTTCATCATTTCATTTCATACATCTTAGGTTCACTTACTTTTGAACGTATGTTAGACTTATGAGTCTATACACACAAGCCATGAGGCTTCATTCATAGTTCGTTAAGTAATTCTTACATTCCTAAGATTATGTAGTACAAGACTTATGTATCTTGTAGTTATGCCAAGATCTTGAATTTGATCTAAGTAGGTGGCATTATTCTTTGATGATTTGTTCACGTATGACTTATGTATCAAACGGAAGTTTGGGCAAGGAACCCAAGTCTTGAATCAATTGAATGTCATTAACATTATTAATTGATTTCATTCTAATATTCATAACATTTTTAACTCTAAGTCAAATCACAATATTTACATTGAAGGCTTACTATTCTATTTTCAATTTCTCTTACATTGGCCGATGGGTTTTGGGTTCGAGTCCCTACAACCCCACCTTTTTTATTTATTAACATGTTATTCTCCTATTCTTTCTTAAACCAAGAGGTTGTGGGATCAAACCCCCACAACCTCTTTTATTTTTCTCTTAATTTCGTTCAAGTAAGGAGGTTGTGGGTTCGAACCCCCACAGCCTCCTTTCTTTTAATAAATTTTCGCTAAGGGCTGTGAGGTGGTGGGTTCGAACCCCCACAGCCCCATAATTATATTTTTATATTTTCTCTAAGTTAAGGGCATGTACAGTGAGGTCATGGGATCGAACCCCCATGGCCTCACTTGTTTTATCATTTAATTTCGCGGGCAGTAGCTAAGGGGTTCGAATCCCCTTAGCCCCAACATCTTTTTCTAATTTTATTTTTCCTTCTACTCTTCATGAATTCTGACCGAGGGGTGGTGGGTTCGAATCCCACTCCCCTCATTAATTTTTCTCTTATTCTAGCCCTTGCTCAGACCCAGGATCGAACCCCCCAGCCCTCACCCTTTGCCGTGTCTGTTTCGCCCAAGGATGAGGTCACGGGTTCAATTCCTAGTGGCCTCATTCTCTTATTTCTTTAGTAAATTTTCCAGATTCATATGCATTTTGATTTAGTCTATATTAACTTGTACAATGCTGGAAATTTTTAGTTACTATTAACTCATAACATCAATGTTTTACTTAGTTCATACATTCTTTCATCATTCCACTTCAACGTATTTTTAAGTGCATCCTTTAGAGAATTTATTGGCTATCAAATCTTATTCAAGTCAGCCACATTTCTTAATTATGAACATCACAATCTTCATGAGTTTGGGTACGTAAATTAACAAACAAACATTAGCAATTTTAAGCCTCAAGGCCGAGACTCCAAATATGGCATACATCTTTCTTAATTTCGAACACACATACATGGTTTGTCTTTTCATAAACTAACGTACATCCAACACATTAACATTTAACACAAACATCACATAATCCTAAGTCTACCAGCATTCATACCAACCTACATTCGTTGGGAGCTAATGACAGGGAGCAAAATAGGGGAATCAACCTTAGTTTTTGAGCCGAATATACTGAGTCCTAGGGGTCTCTTGGGAAAGGGACCAAGAGTAAGAAGACCCATACCTTGTTTTTTGTTAAATGTCCAGAATCTGCCCAAGAACCTCTCCAAAATCAGTCCAACACCCACACTCAACCTCACCCGACTAGCGTAGTAGTTCTGCTTAACGTTACCGGATTGTTTTCTCTTTGAGTTTCTATCTTTCAAGTTCTTGATGAACTTTTGCCTTGACTTTATTTTTCTTTTGCTGATTGTTTTCTCACGTTTTCAGCCAAGAAAAGAGAGTGAAAGAGAGAGAGAATCGTGCAAGAGAGAGTGGGGGAAATGGGAGATAGAAGTCTAGTAGAAGTAGGACTTTGTGGGTTTGAATTAGTCAACTCAATAATTAATCAAAATTAATAAAAAACTGATTTCTTTTTCCTAAATCAGCTAATATTAATTATTTATTAAAAATTAAGTTAACACATTAAAATAAAAGCAAGTTTAATCTTGCTTCTAGTGGGGTTCGAACCCGGGTGACCCCATTTTGCGAAAATGGGTCACTTCGGGTTGCCCCACCCGAATTTCTTTATTTTTTAACTTAATTAATTAAATAATTAATTACTCAGGGTAATTACAATATTACCCTTGGCCTGGAAAAGACCATTTTACCCTTGGACCCTCAAAACTTAAAATTTCTTCTTTTGAGTCCGGTAAAAACTCTTTTGATTAAATCTTCGTTTTCGTGAGCCTCACATGGTTGGTTCCAACCTTTCCAAGCTCAATTAACTCCCCAAGTTAGTTGGCTTGGTCGTAGTAAGGGTTCTGAGGTCTGGTTCTACGCGTATCAATACGTGTGGACCTTGGTCTAATCGCAAGCATTCTTGAAACACCTAAGTCTTGATCCTATTCATTTTTAGGGTTGTTACATTATCCCCCCTTAGGAACATTCGTCCCCGAATGACACTACTCTTTACTAACAATAAGTATGTCATCTATAGAACCTACGCATACATAGGTACCTCAATACTTTCACTGGTGAATATCTTATTCACATATTAACATGATGAAACACCTCCTTGAAACCTACTAGTAGCTTTACATTTTTAGACTAAAGAATTCTTCCCTAAACTAGTCTCATCAAAGGATACAACACAAAGTCAACATAAAAATCACATACATCAGCAACCAATATGATGACTTCAAACCTATTAACCTCATACTAGGGCATAAACACCATATACAGTCAAATATATGAAAGGCTAATTAAGGCTACGCACCCGAGGCTTCATCAGAAGTGCCTTCCCCTGCACCCCTGACTTGAGTGCGAAGAATCGTTGCCTCTTTGGAGCCTCTTCATTCGGGCCATTAGTCTGAACTCTCTCCTTCCCTTGTTCTCGACTTCTCCTATTCGGACAATCTTTCACCATGTGGCCCGGTTTTCCACAGCTGTAACAAGCATTAGAGCCCATCATACACTCTCCTCCATGCAGTTTGCCACACTTCCTGCAAGGTGGCCTCTCCTGAGGTGTATCTACTCCATTGTTTCTCTTAACTCTGGACTCAGAATCCCTATCATAGCGACTCTTGGATGAACTTGACTCCCTTGGTGGGAGAGCCCCTTCTTAAACCTGGGCTGCTCACGGACGCCAAAGTTGTTCCTGTGGCCTCCATGACTGGTCCTGCCTGATCTTGAGGCCTAGGCCTCCTAGCATCACGAACACCTCTCTTTCTGCGGCTGTCCTCTACCTGCTGGACATGCACCATCAACCTGGAAAGATCCATATTATCATGGAGCATAGCAGATCGACACTCCTCCTCCAGGTCTCCATTGATTCCTGTGAGGAACCTGCTCATCTCATCCCTGCTGTTAGAAACCAGGGAAGTAGCATACCTGGGAGATTCCAACAAGGTTCAGTATTATTCTTATTCTTACTTAAATACTTGGGGAAAACAACATACCTTGACAGCTTAACAAACTTCAGGGAATACTCCCTGACTGTCATGGAGCCTTGTTTGAGGTTGATGAATTCCTCAACCTTGGCCTCCCTCATCTCCCTGGGAAAGAATCTCTCCAGAAATGCTGTCTTGAACAGCTCCCATGTGACTGGTACTCCACTAAGACACGGCTATCTTGCCACATCTTGCACCAAGTCTGTGCAACATCCTTGAGCTGATAGGAAGCCAGCTCAGCCTTCTCAATGTCAGTGGCCCCATAGCCACCAGGATCTTATGCACCTCATCTACAAACTCTTGAGGATCCTCGATGTCTTAACCCTGTGAAAATGGAGGATTCATCCTCGTGAAATCCCTCAGCCTGTCAGCCATGCTACGGACCGGTGGGTTCTCCCTCTGAACATCCTGTCTGTTGACCTGGGCAGTCATAGCCTGGGCCTGCATAGTAATGGCCTGTGCCATTTGGGCCAAAGATGCCCGCACCTCAGCATCAGTCAACCCAGCTGGGTTAACTGGCATGGCCACTCCTTCAGCTGGAGCCTGGGGTAGATCCTGATTACCCCTAGCAGCTCCTCCTCCTCTCTGACCAAATCCTCTCCTAGTGTTCATTTCTGGAAAAACAAAAAAGTATTGATGTTAGACACGCTCATAACACCAAGAATCAGACATTCAGAAAAGCACGATAAGATCGAAGAAGGGAAACTTTCCTACGCATCATGCAGTCTCTAATCAGATAGTGGTGCACTTCACTACCATGACTTAGAAACTACTCAATGTGGTTGATGTGACTTATTATTTTCGTAATTTAACCTAGTGCTCTGATACCAACTTTTCACAACGGAATCTAGACCCCAGACGAGACCGGCGTCGTTGACCTCTCAGAGGTCGCAGACAAGCCTACTTACGTCATTCTTACTTACATAGGTTAATTTTAGCGGAAAATTTGAAACTTTTGTTTCTAACATACTTTTATAAAACATTTATATACATAATTGTTCACATCAACCATCTAACATTAAGAGATAGATAATGAAGAAATAGTTCAATTCTTATAAGCGTATAATTGCAAAATGGCACCAATACATAGTCTGAATAAAAATGGAAAAAACGCTAGTGGAACATGCTCCACTAGCTCAACTCTAAAACAAAGCTAGAATATAAACAGTAGCATCCTCGAAAGCATGAGACTACCAACACGGATGAATGCTGACGTCCGGATAACTTCACGATGAATCTTGTAAGCTCTATCGTCTACCATGTGCCTGCACCTAAAATAGTAGAGTTTGTATAGGGTTAGTACACACTTGTACTAAGTATGGTATATGCAAGCACACACCAAGGACATGCATGAGAAAGAATAGCTCTTTCCTAACAACGTGATTTTGGAAGTCAAGTCAGTGGACTTGCCAAATTGGATTAGGAAAGTTTCAAATTTGGATTAGGAAAGTAAATGAACTTTCCAAATTGGATTAGGAAAGTCATTGAGCTTTCCAGATTTGGAATAGGAAAGTGATCCATGAGAATAACATACTCATCATACTTTTCACATTTGCACACAGCAATAACATTTACACATAGCACATATCATATAGCATAATTACATTTGCATGTAGCACATACTCTTCATATCATTCACTCATATGCCATGAGACCTTGGAATCATGGACTTGACATTAAACATCCCAGAAATGAGGCTCAACGATGGACCTCAACTAGGATCTTCATTAGCAAGACACAGAGTCTACCTCATTCATTCATACGTACTTCATTTCATTTCGTTCATAGGCCAGTGAACCACCCTTACCTAGGATGTAGTTTAAGACTTTCATTAGGTTCGTTGTGCAATGACCAAGAATGACCTAATGTCATTACTTGAATCTAACTCCTTTGATTNATTTTTTAGGGTTGTTACATTATCCCCCCTTAGGAACATTCGTCCCCGAATGACACTACTCTTTACTAACAATAAGTATGTCATCTATAGAACCTACGCATACATAGGTACCTCAATACTTTCACTGGTGAATATCTTATTCACATATTAACATGATGAAACACCTCCTTGAAACCTACTAGTAGCTTTACATTTTTAGACTAAAGAATTCTTCCCTAAACTAGTCTCATCAAAGGATACAACACAAAGTCAACATAAAAATCACATACATCAGCAACCAATATGATGACTTCAAACCTATTAACCTCATACTAGGGCATAAACACCATATACAGTCAAATATATGAAAGGCTAATTAATGCTACGCACCCGAGGCTTCATCAGAAGTGCCTTCCCCTGCACCCCTTGACTTGAGTGCGAAGAATCGTTGCCTCTTTGGAGCCTCTTCATTCGGGCCATTAGTCTGAACTCTCTCCTTCCCTTGTTCTCGACTTCTCCTATTCGGACAATCTTTCACCATGTGGCCCGGTTTTCCACAGCTGTAACAAGCATTAGAGCCCATCATACACTCTCCTCCATGCAGTTTGCCACACTTCCTGCAAGGTGGCCTCTCCTGAGGTGTATCTACTCCATTGTTTCTCTTAACTCTGGACTCAGAATCCCTATCATAGCGACTCTTGGATGAACTTGACTCCCCTTGGTGGGAGAGCCCCTTCTTAAACCTGGGCTGCTCACGGACGCCAAAGTTGTTCCTGTGGCCTCCATGACTGGGTCCTGCCTGATCTTGAGGCCTAGGCCTCCTAGCATCACGAACACCTCTCTTTCTGCGGCTGTCCTCTACCTGCTGGACTTGCACCATCAACCTGGAAAGATCCATATTATCATGGAGCATAGCAGATCGACACTCCTCCTCCAGGTCTCCATTGATTCCTGTGAGGAACCTGCTCATCTCATCCCTGCTGTTAGAAACCAGGGAAGTAGCATACCTGGGAGATTCCAACAAGGTTCAGTATTATTCTTATTCTTACTATTAAATACTTGGGGGAAAACAACATACCTTGACAGCTTAACAAATTTTAGGGAATACTCCCTGACTGTCATGTAGTCTTGTTTGAGGTTGATGAATTCCTCAACCTTGGCCTCCCTCATCTCCCTGGGAAAGAATCTCTCCAGAAATGCTGTCTTGAACAGCTCCCATGTGACTGGTACTCCACCTAAGACACGGCTATCTTGCCACATCTTGCACCAAGTCTGTGCAACATCCTTGAGCTGATAGGAAGCCAGCTCACCCTTCTCAATGTCAGTGGCCCCCATAGCCACCAGGATCTTATGCACCTCATCTACAAACTCTTGAGGATCCTCGGATGTCTTAACCCTTGTGAAAATGGGAGGATTCATCCTCGTGAAATCCCTCAGCCTGTCAGCCATGCTACGAACCGGTGGGTTCTCCCTCTGAACATCCTGTCTGTTGACCTGGGCAGTCATAGCCTGGGCCTGCATAGTGATGGCCTGTGCCATATGGGCCAAAGATGCCCGCACCTCAGCATCAGTCAACCCAGCTGGGTTAACTGGCATGGACACTCCTTCAGCTGGAGCCTGGGTAGATCCTGATTACCCCTAGCAGTTGCTCCTCCTCTCCTCTGACCAAATCCTCTCCTAGTGTTCATTTTCTGGAAAAACAAAAAGTATTGATGTTAGACACGCTCATAACACCAAGAATTCAGACATTCAGAAAAGCACGATAAGATCAGAAGAAGGGAAACTTTCCTACGCATCATGCAGTCTCTAATTCAAGATAGTGGTGCACTTCACTACCATGACTTAGAAACTACTCAATGTGGTTGATGTGAACTTATTATTTTCTTAATTTAACCTAGTGCTCTGATACCAACTTTTTCACAACCGGAATCTAGACCCCAGACGAGACCGGCGTCGTTGACCTCTCAGAGGTCGCAGACAAGCCTACTTACGTCATTCTTACTTTACATAGGTTAATTTTAGCGGAAAATTTGAAACTTTTTGTTTCCTAACATACTTATAAAAACATTATCATTAATACGTAATTGTTCACCATCAACCATCTAACATTAAGAGATAAGTAACTGAAAGAAATAGTTCAATTCTTATTAAGCGTATAATTGCCAAAATGGCACCAATACATAGACTGAATAAAAACAGGAAAGAAACGCTAGTGGAACATGCTCCACTAGCTCAACTCTAAAACAAAGATAGAATATAAAACAGTAGCATCCTCGAAAGCATGAGGACCTACCAACTACGGATGAATGCTGGACGTCCGGATAACTTCAACGATGATCTTGTAGCTCTATCGTCTACCTGTGCCTGCACCTAAAATAGTAGAGTTTGTATAGGGTTAGTACACACTTGTACTAAGTATGGGTATATGCAAGCACACACCAAGGACATGCATGAGAAAGAATAGCTCTTTCCTAACAACGTGATTTTTGGAAGTCAAGTCAGTAGACTTGCCAAATTGGGATTAGGAAAGTTTCCAAATTTGGATTAGGAAAGTAAATGAACTTTCCAAATTTGGATTAGGAAAGTCATTGAGCTTTCCAGATTTGGAATAGGAAAGTGATGCCATGAGAATAACATACCTCATCATACTTTTCACATTTGCACACAGCACATAACATTTACACATAGCACATATCATATAGCATACATTACATTTTGCATGTAGCACATACCTTCTTTCATATCATTCACTCATATGCCATGAGACCTTGGAATCATGGACTTGACATTAAGACATCCCAGAAATGAGGGCTCAACAGATGGGACCTCAACTAGGGAATCTTCATTAGCAGACACAGAGTCTACCTCATTCATTCATACGTACTTCATTTCATTTCATTCATAGGCCAGTGTAACCACCATCTATACCTAGGATGTGGTTTAAGACTTTCATTAGGTTCGTTGTGCAATGACCAAGAATGACCTAATGTCATTACTTGAATCTAACTCCTTTGATTATCCTATCCTAACACCTTTGGTATTATTCATTTCATTATGTGCATCATTTGAGGCTGGCCTCATTCATTCATTAGGAACTTTAACTTTAACCGACATAGATCATGTGAGCATCATGAAATCTAGTGTCTCCCCCACACCGAAAAGAGGTGGAATCACCGTCCAAAGTGAACCAATAACATGCTAGCGTACATGGGAATTTAACCTCGCCATATCCCTATATTGGCAGTATAGGTTCGAAGACTAGGAGATATAAGGAGACCCATACCCGGCAAGCCGGACAGTCTCATCTCATGAGAGTTACGTGAACCTCCGCCCTTTCCGAAAGAAGGCATCACCGCTCATAGCTAGTCTATCGGTGCTCAGTATAAAGTTCCATTTCATTCATCTCATACGTCATGGAAGCTGCCTTCTAGTATGAGGACATCATATCTCATTAGATGATTTCTCATCTCATCATTCGTATTGAGTGTGTTAAGCTCAATACTCTCATTAGAGTGTTCATAGAGACTGGTCTCTTCATTATCTTACACTCTCATAGGTGAGTACGTATTGGTAACATTTACTTAGGCTCATTTGAGATTGCTCTCATCATTTACGTTAGCCTCTTATCATGTTGTCACCACATTCATCATCATTAGCATCTTTGCTTTTCATAGTTATTCACCTCTTATTACGTGAATGTTCATTTCATCAAATGCCAATGCACTTGGCCATTTGGTGTGTTTCACACCCTTACTTAATCCTTCTAGGATTTCATTATTTCATTGTTCATCTCATCATATGCCAATGCACATGGCCATTTAGTGTATTTACACTCATACTTAACCCTTCTAGGGTTCATCATTTCATTTCATACATCTTAGGTTCACTTACTTTTGAACGTATGTTAGACTTATGAGTCTATACACACAAGCCATGAGGCTTCATTCATAGTTCGTTAAGTAATTCTTACATTCCTAAGATTATGTAGTACAAGACTTATGTATCTTGTAGTTATGCCAAGATCTTGAATTTGATCTAAGTAGGTGGCATTATTCTTGGATGATTTGTTCACGTATGACTTATGTATCAAACGGAAGTTTGGGCAAGGAACCCAAGTCTTGAATCAATTGAATGTCATTAACATTATTAATTGATTTCATTCTAATATTCATAACATTTTTAACTCTAAGTCAAATCACAATGTTTACATTGAAGGCTTACTATTCTATTTTAAATTTCTCTTACATTGGCCGATGGGTTGTGGGTTCGAGTCCCCACAACCCCACCTTTTTTTTTTATTAACATGTTATTCTCCTATTCTTTCTTAAACCAAGAGGTTTTGGGATCAAACCCCCACAACCTCTTTTATTTTTCTCTTAATTTCGTTCAAGTAAGGAGGTTGTGGGTTCGAACCCCCACAGCCTCCTTTCTTTTAATAAATTTTCGCTAAGGGCTGTGAGGTGGTGGGTTCGAACCCCCACAGCCCCATAATTATATTTTTATATTTTCTCTAAGTTAAGGGCATGTACAGTGAGGTCATGGGATCGAACCCCCATGGCCTCACTTGTTTTATCATTTAATTTCGCGGCAGTAGCTAAGGGGTTCGAATCCCCTTAGCCCCAACATCTTTTTCTAATTTTATTTTTCCTTCTACTATTCATGAATTCTGACCGAGGGTGGTGGGTTCGAATCCCACTCCCCTCATTAATTTTTCTCTTATTCTAGCCCTTGCTCAGACCCAGGATCGAACCCCCCAGCCCTCACCCTTTGCCGTGTCTGTTTCGCCCAAGGATGAGGTCACGGGTTCAATTCCTAGTGGCCTCATTCTCTTATTTCTTTAGTAAATTTTCCAGATTCATATGCATTTTGATTTAGTCTATATTAACTTGTACAATGCTGGAAATTTTTAGTTACTATTAACTCATAACATCAATGTTTTACTTAGTTCATACATTCTTTCATAATTCCACTTCAACGTATTTTTAAGTGCATCCTTTAGAGAATTTATTGGCTATCAAATTCTTATTCAAGTCAGCCACATTTCTTAATTATGAACATCACAATCTTCATGAGTTTGGGTACGTAAATTAACAAACACAACATTAGCAATTTTAAGCCTCAAGGCGGAGTCTCCAAATATGGCATACATCTTTCTTAATTTCGAACACACATACATGGTTTGTCTTTTCATAAACTAACGTACATCCAACACATTAACATTTAACACAAACATCACATAATCCTAAGTCTACCAGCATTCATACCAACCTACATTCGTTGGGAGCTAATGACAGGGAGCATAAAATAGGGGAATCAACCTTAGTTTTTGAGCCGAATATACTGAGTCCTAGGGGTCTCTTGGGAAAGGGACCAAGAGTAAGAAGACCCATACCTTGTTTTCTTGTTAAATGTCCAGAATGCTGCCCAAGAACCTCTCCAAAAGTCAGTCCAAACACCCACACTCACACCTCACCCGACTAGCGTAGTAGTTCTGCTTAACGTTACCGGATTGTTTTCTCTTTGAGTTTCTATCTTTCAAGTTCTTGATGAACTTTTGCCTTGACTTTATTTTGCTTTTGCTCATTGTTTTCTCACGTTTTCAGCCAAGAAAAGAGAGTGAAAGAGAGAGAGAATCGTGCAAGAGAGAGTGGGGGAAATGGGAGATAGAAGTCTAGTAGAAGTAGGACTTTGTGGGTTTGAATTAGTCAACTCAATAATTAATCAAAATTAATAAAAATCTGATTTCTTTTTCCTAAATCAGCTAATATTAATTATTTATTAAAAATTAAGTTAACACATTAAAATAAAAGCAAGTTTAATCTTGCTTCTAGTGGGGTTCGAACCCGGGTGACCCCATTGTGCGAAAATGGGTCACTTTGGGTTGCCCCACCCGAATTTCTTTATTTTTTTAACTTAATTAATTAAATAATGAATTACTCACGGTAATTACAATATTACCCTTGGACAGGAAAAGACCATTTTACCCTTGGACCCTCAAAACTTAAAATTTCTTCTTTTGAGTCCGGTAAAAACTCTTTCGATTAAATCTTCGTTTTCTTGAGACTCACATGGTTGGTTCCAACCTTTCCAAGCTCAATTAACTCCCCAAGTTAGTTGGCTTGGTCGTAGTAAGGGTTCTGAGGTCTGGTTCTACGCGTATAAATACGTGTAGACCTTGGTCTAATCGCAAGCATTCTTGAAACACCTAAGTCTTGTTCCTATTCATTTTTAGGGTTGTTACAAGGTTTAGTGTTAAGGTTCGTGTTAGGGATAGGGTTAAGGTTAGGGTTTAGTTTTTTTTAGGTTTTAGGTTTTGGGGTTTAGGACTTTTGGTTTAAAATATATGGTTTAGTGTTTAATGTTTGAGTTTTGGTATTTTTGGCTTGGCGTTTCGGGTTAATGGTTTAAGGTTAGCGTCAGGGTTAAGGTAAGGGTAAGGTTTAGGGTTAGGGTTAGGGTTTAGTTTTTTTTTTTAGGTTTTAGGGTTTGTAGTTTAGGATTTGAGGTTTTAAATCTACGGTTTTGTGTTTAAAGTTTGGATTTTCGTAATTTGGGCTTGGGGTTTTGGGCTAATAGTTTAGGGTTAGGGTTAGGGTTAAGGTTAGATTTAGGGTTTGGGATTGGGTTATGGTTAGGTTTTAGGTTTTATTTTGGTTTTAGGGTCTGTGGTTTAGTATTTGAGGTTTAAAATCTACGTTTTAGTGTTTAATGTTTGGGTTTACGTATTTTTGACTTAGAGTTTTTTTGGAATTTGTTGTTACTTGGGGTTTAGGGTTAGGGTTAAGGTTAGTATTAGGGTTAGGGTGTAGGGTTTTTTTGGTTTTATGGTTTAGGGTTTAACATTTGAGGTTTAATATCTATGATTTAGTATTTAATGTTTGGATTTTTGTATTGTGGGCTTAGGGTTTCGGATTAATGGTTGAGGGTTTTGGTTATGTTTAAGGTTATGGTTAGGGTTAGGTTAGGGTTTTGGTTTTCTGTAGGTTTTTGGGATTAGGGTTTAGGATTTGAGGTTTAATATCAATGGTTTACTGTTTAATGTTTATGTTTTAATATTTTGGTCTTGGGATTTAGGGTTTATGGTAGGATTAGGGTTAGGGTTAATTTTAGGTTAGGGTTAGGGTTTAGGTTGTTTTTTAGGTTTTAGGGTTTGGGGTAGTGGATTTGAGTTGTAATATATATGGTTTAGTGTTTTGTTAGGATTTTTATATTTTGGGCTTTGGGTTTAGGGTTAGGGTTAAGGATAGGGTTCGTGTAAGGAATATGACTACGGTTAGGGTTTAGTTTTTTTTGTTTAAAATATATGGTTTAGGGTTTAATATTTGGGTGTTGGTATTTTGGGCTTGTGGTTTTGGGTTAATGATTTACGGTTAGGGTTAGGGTTAAGGTTAGGGTTAGGGTTTGCGTTAGCGTTAGGGTTTAGTTTTTTTTAGATTTTAGGGCTTGTGGTTTAGGATTTGAGGTTTAAAATCTATGGTTTAGTGTTTAATATTTGGTTTTCGTATTTTGGACTTAAGGTTTTCTTTTTGGATAACTTTTTTTTTGGACTTAGGGTTTAGGGTTAAGGGTTTAGTAATAGGATTAGTGTTAGGATTAAGATTAGGGTGTAGATTTTTTATAGGTTTTATGGTTCAGGGTTTAGCATTTGAGGTTTAAAATATATTGTTTGGTACTTAATGTTTGGATTTTAATATTTTGGACTTAGGGTTTTAGGTTTATGGTTTACGCTTAGGTTAAGGTTAAGGTTAGGGTTTTGGTTCTTTTAGGTTTTTGGGCATAAGGTTTAAGATTTGAGGTTTAACATCAACGGTTTAGTGTTTAATGTTTGGGTTTTGGTATTTTGGGGTTGGCGTTTAGGGTTTATGGTAGTGTTAGGGTTTAGGTTGTTTTTTAGATTTTAGGGTTTTGGGTTAAGGATTTGAGTTGTAATATATATGGTTTAGTTTTTAATGTCAGGGTTTTGGTATATTGAGCTTTGGGTTTAGGGTTAAGTGTTTAGGGTTAGGGTTAAGGATAGGGTTAGGGTTAGGTTTCGTGTTAGGGATACGGTTAAGGTTAGGGTTTAGGTTTTATTAAGATTTTGGGTTTTAGAATTTTTGGTTTAAAATATATGATTTAGTGTTTAATGTTAGGGATTTAGTATTTTGGGCTTTGGGTTTAGGGTTCAGGGTTTAGGGTTAGAGTTAAGGATAGGGTTAGGGTTAGGGTTAGGGTTAGGAATAGGGTTAGGGTTAGGTTTTAGGTTTTTTTTGCTTAAAATGTTTTTAGGGTTTAATGTTTGGTTTTTGGTATTTTGGGCTTGGGGTTAATTATTTAGGGTTAGGGTTAGGGTTAAGGTTAGGTTTTATGTTAGGATAGGGTTAGGGTTTAGGTTGTTTTTTAGGTTTTAGGGTTTGGTGTAAAGGATTTGAGTTGTAATATCTATGGTTTAGTGATTAATGTTATTGTTTTGGTATTTTGGGCTTAAGGTTTAGGGTTTAGGGTTTAGGGTTAGGGTTAAGGTTAGGGTTAGGGTTAGGGTTAGGGTTATGAATAAGGTTAGGGTTAGGGTGTAGGTTTTTTTAGATTTTGTTTTTTGGGGTTTAAAATCTATGGTTTACTGTTAAATTTTTTAGTTTTCGTATTTTGGACTTAGGGTTTAGGGTTTAGGGTTTAGGTTTAGGTTTAGCTTTAGGATTAGGGTTAGGGTGTAGGGTTTTTAGGTTTTATGGTTCAGGGTTTAGCATTTGATGTTTAAAATCAATTGTTTAGTATTTAATGTTTGGGTTTTGGTATTTTGGGCTTAGGTTTTTGGGTTAATGGTTTAGGGTTAGGGTTGTGTTGTTTTTTAGGTTTTTGGATTTAGGGTTCAGGATTTAAGGTTTAATATCAATGATTTACTGTTTAATATTTGGGTTTTGATATTTTTGGCTTTGGGCTTAGGGTTTATGTTAGGGTTAGAGTTAGGGTTTATGTTAGGGTTAGGGTTAGGGTTTAGGTTGTTTTTAGGTTTTAGGGTTTGGGGTTAAGGTTTTGAGTTGTAATATCTATGGTTTAGTGTGTATTGTTACGGTTTTGGTATTTTGGGCTTTGTGTTTAAGGTTTAGGGTATAATGTTAGGGTTGAGGATAGGTTTAAGGTTAGGGTTTGTGTTACGGATAGGGTTAGGATTTGAGGTTTAAAATCTACGTTGTGTTTAACGTTTGGATTTTTGTATTTGGGCTTAGTGTTTCAAATTAATGATTTAGGATTATGGTTAGGGTTAAGGTTATGGTTAGGTTTAGGTTAGGGTTTTGGGTTTTTGTAGGTTTTTAGGTTTTGGGCTTTGGGTTTAGGGTTTAGGTTTAGGGTTAGGGTTAAGGATAGGGTTAGGGTTAGGGTTAGGGTTAGGATAAGGGTTAGGGTTAGGGTTTAATTTTTTTAGGTTTTGGATTTTGGGGTTTAGGATTTTTTGTTTAAAATCTATGGTTTAGGGTTTAATGTTTGGTTTTTGGTATTTTGGGCTTGGGGTTTTGGGTTAATGATTTAGGGTTAGGGTAATGTTAAGCTTAGGGTTAGGGTTTGGGTTTGGGTTAGGGTTAGGGTTTAGGTTTTAGGGTTTGTCATTTAGGATTTGAGGTTCAAAATCATGGTTTAGTGTTAAATGTTTGGGTTTTCGTATTTTGGACATAGGGTTTTGGGTTTAGGATTAGGGTTAGGATTAAGGTTAGGTGTAGTTTTTTTAGGTTTTATGGTTCAGGGTTTAGCATTTGATGTTTATAATAATTTATTTAGTATTTAATGTTTGGGTTTCGTATTTTGGGCATAGGTTTTGGTTTATGGTTTATGGTTAGGTTAGGGTTAAGGTTAGGGTTAGGGTTTTAGTTCTTTTTTTATGTTTTTAGGTTTAGGGTTTAGGATTTTACGTTTAATATCAATGGTCTAGTGTTTAATGTTTGGGTTTTGGTATCTTGGGCTTGGGGTTTAGTGTTTATGATAGGGTTATGGTTATGTTTTAGGTTGTTTTGTAGGTTTTAGGGTTTGGGGTTAAGAATTTGAGTTGTAATATCTATGGTTTAGTGTTCAATGTTAGGGTTTTGGTATTTTGGGCTTTGGGTTTAGGGTTAAGAATAGGTTTAGGGTTATGGTTCCTGTTAGGGATAAGGTTAGGGTTAGGTTTAGTTTTTTTTAGGTTTTAGGTTTTGGGGTTTAGGATTTTGGTTTAAAATATATGGTTTAGTGTTTAATGTTTGAGTTTTGGTATTTTTGGCTTGGGGTTTCAGGTTAATTGTTTATGGTTAGGGTTAGGTTTAATGTAATGGTAGGGTTAGGGTTAGGGTTAGGGTTTAGTTTTTGTTTAAGTTTTAGGGTTTGTAGTTTAGGATTTGAGGTATTAAATCTCCGGTTTAGTTTTTAATGTTTGGGTTTTCGTAATTTTGTACTTAGGTTTTTTTTTGGACTTATTTTTGACTTAGGGTTTATGGTTAGGGTTAAGGTTAGGATTAGGGTTAGGGGGTAGTTTTTTTTAGGTTTTATGGTTTAGGGTTTAACATTTGAGGTTTAACATCTATGATTTTGTATTTAATGTTTGGATTTTTGTATTTTGGGCTTAGGTTTTGTTTAAGGGTTTAGGGTTTTGGTTAGGTTTAAGGTTATGGTTAGGGTTAGATTATTTTTTTTTTCCGGTTTTTCGGTTTAGGGTTTAGGATTTGTGGTTTAATATCAATGTTTTAGTGTTTAATGTTTGTGTTTTAATTTTTTGGTCTTGGGGTTTAGGGTTTATGGTAGGGTTAGGGTTAGGGTGAATGTTAGGTTAGGGTTAGGGTTTAGTTTTTTTTTTTTTATGTTTTAGTGTTTGGGGTAAAGGATTTGAGTTGTAATATCTATGGTTTAGTGTTTAATGTTAGGGTTTTGGTATTTTGTGCTTTGGGTTTAGGGATAGGGTTAAGGATAGGATTAGGATTAGGGTTCGTGTTAGGAATATGATTACGGTTATGGTTTACTTTTTTTTGTTTAAAATCTATGGTTTAGTGTTTAATATTTGGTTTTTGGTATTTTGGACTTAGGGTTTCGGGTTACTGATTTACGGTTAGGGTTAGGGTTAAGGTTAGGGTTAGGGTTAGGGTTTAGGTTTTTTAGATTTTAGGGCTTGTGGTTTAGGATTTGAGGTTTCAAATCTATTGTTTAGTGTTTAATGTTTGGGTTTTCGTATTTTGGACTTAGGGTTTTCTTTTTGGATTTTGTTTTTTTTTGGACTTAGGGTTTATCGTTTAGGGTTTAGTAATAGCATTAGGGTTAGGATTAAGATTAGGGTGTAATTTTTTTTTGGTTTTATGGTTCAGAGTTTAGCATTTGAGGTTTAAAATCTATGGTTGAGTATTTAATGTTTGGATTTTAATATTTTGGACTTAGGGTTTTGGGTTTATGGTTTAGGGTTAGGGTTGAGGTTAAAGTTAGGGTTAGGGTTTGTTTTGGTTTTTGGGTTAGGGCATATGATTTGAGGTTTTATATCAATGGTTTAGTTTTTAATTTTTTTCTTTTTGTATTTTCGGGTTGGTGTTTAGGATTTATGCTAGATTTAGTGTTTAGGTTGTTTTTAAGGTTTTAGGGTTTGGGGTTAAGGATTTGAGTTGTAATATATATCGTTTAGTTTTTAATGTCAGGGTTTTGGTATTTTGAGCTTTGGGTTTAGGGTTAAGTGTTTAGGGTTAGGGTTAAGGAGAGGGTTAGGGTTAGGGTTCGTGTTAGGGATAGGGTTAGGGTTAGGGATTAATGTTTTTTTAGGTTTTGGGTTTTAGAATTTTTGGTTTAAAATATATGGTTTAGTGTTTAATGTTAGGGTTTTAGTATTTTGGGCTTTGGGTTTAGGGTTTAGGGTTTAGGGTTAGGGTTAAGGATAGGGTTAGGGTTATGGTTCGTGTTAGGAATAGGTTAGGGTTAGGGTTTAGTTTTTTTTTGTTTAAAAATCTATGGTTTAAGGTTATAATGTTTGGGTTTTGTATTTTGGGCTTGGGATTTAAGGTTAGGGTTAGGGTTAAGGTTAGGGTTATTTTTTTTTTTTTTAGGTTTTACGGTTTCTGGTTTAGGATTTGAGGTTTTAAATCTATGGTTTAGTGTTTAATGTTTCGGTTTTCGTATTTTGGATTTTGGGTTTTCTTTTTGGACTTAGGGTTAAGTGTTTAGTGTTTAGGTTTGGGGTTTAGGATAATTTAGGGTTAGGGTTCGTGTGAGGGATCGGGTTAGGGTTAGGGTTTATTTTTTTTGGTTTAAAATCTATGGTTTAGGGTTTAACGTTAGGGTTTTGATATTTTTGGCATTTGGTTTAGGTTTAGAATTTAGGGTTAGGGTTAGGGTTAGGGTTAAGGTTAGGTTAGGGTTTACTTTTTTTTAGGTTTTTGGGTTTAGGTTTAGCATTTGAGGTTTAATATCAATGGTTTAGTGCTTAATGTTTGGGTTTTAATATTTTGGACTTGGGGTTTAGGGTTTATGGTAGTGTTAGGGTTAGGGTTAATGTTAGGATAGGGTTAGGGTTTATGCTGTTTTTTAGGTTTTAGGGTTTGGGGTAAAGGATTTGAGTTTTAATATTTATGGTTTAGTATTTAATGTTAGGGTTTTGGTATTTTGGGCTTTGGGTTTAGGGTTACACTACAAGAAAATCAGCCTCTAAGGAAGGGAAATCTAGTCCCTAAAAGTCCAAAATTAGTCCCAAATGGTCTATTGCGATGGGAAAAGGTTGGTCGCCACCCGTCCTAATCGTTTCCTTCGCTAAAAGTTACTTGCGACGGGATATCTTTGACAGTCGTTAAATGTTTATAGAGACAAAAACAATACTAGTCGCCAAAACACATTTAGAGACTATATATGTCGTCCCAAATAGATTCTTTTCTTCTATTCAATGAACTTAATTTTTGGTCGTTCATACACTTTTGCGATAAGAACCTACCTCGTCCGAGATTAAACTTTAGGGACGAGAAGCCACGTCATCCTAGATGAACCTTTAGGGATGAGAAACTAACTCGTCCTAGATAAAACTTCATGAAAAAAATACCTCGTCCTAAATGAACTTTTAGGGACGAGAAAGTTCCTTGTTTCTAATTGACGACGAATAGTTCTAGAGCTTCATATCATAAATTTTATAGAAAATTTCAATAAATATAAGTTTGCTACTGAAATCTTCATGGAAAACACTGATATATATTGGTTTACAAAACTTAGATTTCAATAGTTTCTTAACAAACAAAACATAGGTAATAAACATCTCGAGCTAGATTATGAGATCATGTTTTACATAACTTTCATAGAATAATAAATTTGATCTTGTAAATCTTCTAAACATGCATCTTGACTAATAACTTCAATTTCAAAAATTGTCCCAGTGCTATCCAGAAACATGAACAAGCTGCAAGGAAGTAAACAAAAAAATTAGGAAAGCTTTGAGATGCATTGACCAATAATTAATTTTTTTTTATCACAAATGCAAGAATAAATTTTCATGCCGACCCTTTATTCAGAAAAATTGCCATGATCAAGAAATCATTTTAGTCATTTTTCATTAAAAATGTTTCAATACAATTCCAATGTTTATTGCTACATGATAAAAGAAATGTACCAAAAAAAACATAAAATCTTACTAAAATTTAAAGGCATTATTGCTTCTCATCACAAGTAATATGCCAAGAAATCATCAAGTGTGCACAAAAGTAGAACTTCAAGTGTCTATTTGGTACTACATTACAAGTCTAAAACATCTATAACTTTCAAGTTTATACATCTTGATGTAGTGTTTGGAGACAAAAACATATGAGAGTACTGGACAGAATGATATCATCATATTGTTAACTTCGATTACCGTTTAATGCAACCATTTTTTTCCCTTTCTGATAGCAGCCTCACCAAATTCGAAATTGGTGTTGCCTCCTATGGTTTCCTATTAGAAAATCAGGTGTCCATTCAATAGTATATCAGAATCCTAAAACATCTATAATTCTTAAGTTGATATGCCTTGATGTAGTACAATAGTTGAAAGATTATCAAGTTTGTTTATCTTGTTGTTGGCAGAACTACACTGGAGTTTGTATACTCTATCACAGTTGCAGATCTCAACAAATCACAAATCAAAGACAACTCTCGAAAACCAGTTTAAGTTTACTGAGTTAGAATTCTAGTTAAAGGAGTACTATATATATTATCAAATCACATTTTTATGTTCTTATTGAAGAGTATAATTAGGTACAACTGTGCAGAAATAAAAATGTGTGCACATAGCTATGTAGAAAATAGAAGAAGACTTTGTGCAACTGTATATAAAATAAAAAAAAACAGAAGAAGACGAGGTAACATGTTGTTTTAAATAAAAAAAGATTAAAAAGAAAAGTACATACAGTTTTGTAGGAAGTAAAAGACAGAGGAGTCAATTTCAGCGATGTATCATGAATCAAATCTATATGATTCTTGCACAATGATCAGTTCAATCATATCTATTAACAAAGATCTAGTTTTTCCATTAGCTATTTCACTATGTATGTAGTTGGGGAACTAGATTTTTTTCTTTCAATAACATCAACAAATTGTTCTCACAAAAGCCAAGCAAAGATACACATCATGACACAAATAACTCGAGCTATAAGTCATTGGTTCGATAACTGACAGCCAAAGGCTATAGGTATTCAAACAACCACCGATTGAGAGAATACAATCACCCAACAAAGGATCAAGGGAAGAAAGCATTCAAACACGATCGACCATCTTATTAGTTTCCTAATAGTTCAATCATACAATAACCATTGAAATGACTATACGTAAATCAATATGGGTATATGATCACTTACTTTGTTAGCAAAATATGTAAGTTGTCATTCTGTTGAAACTGTTGACGACGTAAAGAGTGCATATGAACCAGAAAGTCTTGTTGAAGACCAATCATGATATACTAAGCTATGACGAGTAGCAAAGAAACATAGTTTAGACGAGTACAAAAAAGATAGATTTAACCAGGAGTCTTGAAATGAATTTAACTAAAATTATAACATAAGAAAATTTTAGTTTAAATTAGCAGAAGTTCGAGTTCGGACCAAAACCACAAGAAAATGTTGAACTAGAAAAGTATTCATTTTATTCTGAAACCCATATACTCTCCATGAAAGAACAACCAAACATGAAAAAGAAAGCAAATTACAACAAAGCATAATCAGCGGATACTTAAGAAATCTAAAAGAAAGAGAATAGAGAATAGCAGAACAGTCAAGAAGTTGACTTAAAATCTATATATATATGAAAAAATTTACTTGTCTCATCTTTTTGGGTGTATTGCTTAACTTCATTAGTAGAAGAAGGAAAGAGAGTATTAACTTGCATGTTCTTAAGAACCAGATAGTTCTTATGTATCACTCCCTTTCCTTAATTAGAAGACATGGTAAGGTTTGGAAGTCTTTGTTCTCGTCCCTTATAAATAGTGCCTGGAGAAATCAAACTATATTACTATGTTATGAGAATTAATTTGAACAACAACAAATCATGCATGGAGGATAGCAAAGGTGAATCAGTATCCTGACTTTTCCCTCAATAGGCAGCGTATTCGATAATAAAGGCATGACTATCAGAATGGGTAACAACAAACATATTAATTAATAGAATATACTATACATCATCAGTTCCTTTCTGTTTACTTTTTTAAAGATTTTCCAAGTCAACTACAACATCATTAACGACTTGAATCACAAGGTGAAGTCTTCTTCACCACATCAGAATCTTTTTGGGAATTATAATTAGCATAAAACACTTGATATGATTTATCCCCTACAGCAAAAGGATTATTTTTTTAAAAAAAATCTACACGGATTCACACTTACGAAGTCATATATACTCATCTCTTTTAACTTTCCTTCCTTTATTTTGAAATGCTACAACATTTCTGCGGGAGTTGGCTTAAAATTGTGATTAGCCACGAACTGCCATTAAAAAAGACTTCAACAAAAGTGACAGAGAATCTTACCATCACTAAAAACCCATATAATATTCTACTTAACATATATACTCTGGTAAATTTGTATTATTTTTTTCAAACTTTAATAATAGTAAGAGTACATGTAGTAAATTGAAGAGGAAAGAACATATATTGTTTGAGGTTGACAAGAGACCAACTTGAACTAGTTAAAATCAAATTGCTTATTCGAATATAATAGATTAGGAATAATGTTTCAACAACAACAAGAACATATAGGGTTAGGGTTTGGGTTGGGGTTAGGGTTAGGGTTAGGGTTAGGGTTTAGGTTTTAGGGTTTGTGGTTTAGGATTTGAAGTTCAAAATCATGGTTTACTGTTAAATGTATGGGTTTTCGTATTTTGGACATAGGGTTTTGGGTTTAGGGTTAGGGTTAGGATTAAGGTTAGGGTGTAGGTTTTTTTAGGTTTTATGGTTGAGGGTTTATAATTTGATGTTTAAAATCAATTGTTTAGTATTTAATGTTTGGGTTTTTGTATTTTGGGCTTAGGGTTTTGGGTTTATGGTTTATGGATAGGTTAAGGTTAGGGTTTTAGTTTTTTTTTTACGTTTTTGGGTTTAAGGTTTAGTATTTAACGTTTAATATCAATGGTCTAGTGTTTGATATTTGGGTATTGGTATCTTGGGCTTGGGGTTTAGTGTTTATGATAGGGTTATGGTTATGGTTTAGGTTATTTTTTAGGTTTTAGGGTTTGGGGTTAAGGATTTGAGTTGTAATATCTATGGTTTAGTGTTTAATGTTAGGTTTTTGGTAATTTGGTCTTTGGATTTAGGATTAAGGATAGGTTTAGGGTTAGGGTTCATGTTAGGGATAAGGTTAGGGTTAGGGTTTAGTTTTTTTTTAGGTTTTAGGTTTTGGGGTTTAGGATTTTTTGTTTAAAATATATGGTTTAGTGTTTAATGTTTGAGTTTTGGTATTTTTGGCTTGGGGTTTCGGGTTAATGGTTTAAGGTTAGGGTTAGGTTTAGGGTTAAGGTAAGGGTAGGGTTAGGGTTAGGTTTAGGGTTTAGTTTTTGTTTAGGTTTTAGGGTTTGTAGTTTAGGATTTGAGGTTTTAAATATACGGTTTAGTATTTAATGTTTGGGTTTTCATAATTTGGGCTTGTTGTTTTGGGTTAATGGTTTAGGGTTAGGGTTAGGGTTAAGGTTAGGTTTAGGGTTTGGGGTTGGGTTTAGGTTTTATTTTGGTTTTAGGGTCTGTGGTTTGGAATTGAGGTTTAAAATCTACGTTTTAGTGTTTAATGTTTGGGTTTTCGTATTTTGGACTTAGGGTTTTTTTGGACTTTTTTTTGACTTAGGGTGTATGGTTAGGGTTAAGGATAGGATTAGGGTTAGGGTGTGGGTTTTATAGGTTTTATGGTTTAGGGTTTAACATTTGATGTTTAACATCTATGATTTAATATTTAATGTTTGGATTTTTGGATTTTAATTTTTTTTTTTATTTTTTTATTTTTTTTTTTTTTTTTTTAATAATTGAACCCTTAGATGGGTAGGGGCTAAGCAACACCCCCAGTCTTTACCATAACACCAAAAATTATTTACAAGGAGGGGGACATAAAACTCACCTCTAAACTATGATGGCTTGGGTTCAAATTCCTAAGGAATTCTAGCCCTCACCTTACAATAAGAAAGATCCTAAGTTCTATATACCAAGAAGAGAGAGCTCCTCTCAAAACATAGAATCTAGACAATAAAAAGAGGGGGGGGGGAGACTCTCCCCTTACAATTCAAAAGTTAAACAAACTAACTTAAATTATTCAAAGAAGCTATATTATGGATTATAGCTTAGTTGAAAAATCAGTAGAATGTTTAAGGAGGTTCTTTGATCTTCTTTGTTTTTCCCTTCTGAAGCTTGGCATCTCAATTAAGTCAAGTTGAAAGTAGGCCTTTGCTTCTTTAGGTAGCTCTTGAGTAGTATAGTAGATTTCCGTACAGGTAATTCTGTTATTGTGTTTAGAAAAAGCATCAGCCACCCAGTTAGCTTCCCTGTAAACATGTGTGCAGCTGACATTCTGAATTTGATTTAAGAGATTCTTCAATTTATATATTTGATTACAGATACTCCATTGAGGAGTATCTTTTTGGAGTAACCAGTTTACTACTAGTAAGGAGTCCATTTCCAGTATGATCTTTCTGTATCCCTTTCCAGAGCCCAAGATACACCAAAGATAGCTGCACCTATTTCAGCTTGATTGGTTGTACCACTTCCCAGGGGTGAGGAAAATGCTAGTATGAGTCTGCCTTCATGATCTCTTAATGTGCCTCCTGCCCCTATCTGACCTGGATTTTCAATTGCACTTCCATCTGTGTTAACTTTGATCCAATGATCTGGTGGTCTTGTCCACGTTACCTTCTGCACCTTTGTCACATGGGCACATCTTTCTGCTAATTGGATTATTCCATACCAAGTAGGGGTCCAGTTAACGTGAGGAAAGACAAATTTTATTAGTTTATACTTATCATTATAAATTGCATACCTGACCCTGTTACCATTAGTGGCTTTGCCTCCATATTTGCATTCACATCTATGCTTCCATAGATTCCAGCAGATGAGTATTGGGGAGGCTTGAAGAATGAGCTTATGGGCTTTATTGTTGTATTTCATTGACCACCATTGAGCTACCAGTTGCATCAGTGAGCTGTGATCTACTAATACCCCTGCTCCATTTGAAAACTATCTCCAGACTTCCCTAGAAAGATCCCCATTGTTAAAGATGTGGTTGATGGTATCTGATCCTACCCTGTTCCTGCAACAAAAACAATTAGATGGTTCCACACCAAACTTAGTCAACCTCTCATTAGTAGGCAATTTTCCATTTAAAGCTCTCCAAAGCAGGAAGGAGGCTTTAAATGGTGTGTGCCTGTGCCAAATAAGAGCCCTAAAATGGTCCTTGGGCCTCTTTTCCCTGATATCCTCCCATGCTGAAGCACAAGTGAACATGCCATTAGGAGTAAGTTTCCAGTAGGCTTGATCAGCAGCTTCATGATGAGTTATTGGTATTGCTAGAATAGTGGCCAACTGACAAGGGGTGGCTTGCTGAACCAGCATCTGGTAATTCCACTGCCCTCCTTCCCAAAAATTTGCAACTTTATTGGTGTCAAAACCTGTGGCTGTTGCTAGAGAATTGAGCAAGGTGTCCATCCCCAGTCCAGTTGTCCCACAAAAATGAGCAATTTCCTGAGTTCAACTTCCATTGAATGTGTTGTTCTACCTCTCACCTGTTTTGAATCATATGTTTCCAATTAAGTGAATCTCCAAAATCACATTTCTTGTAGATTGGATTAGACCTTTGGCAGTACTTGGCTTTGATGAAGTCTCCCCACAATGTGTGTTTAACTCTAAAGTTCCACCATTGTTTATGTTGAAAAGCTAGGCAAACATCCTTCAAATTTTTCATTCCCACCCCTCCTTCATCAATAGGAAAGCTGAGGTTCTTCCAGGAAGCCCAATGGTATTTCTTTTTGTCACTCTTCCAGCCCTAGAAGAAATCAGCCTTGAGCATCTGTATTTGCTTAATTACAGTGGAAGGGGGGGTAATAGCTGAGACTAAGGATGAACGAACAGCCTTCTCCTTCTACCCCTTATCCAGGAATGGAAGAATTTGGAGTTTGTATCCCCTTCTTTGAACCAATGAAGCTGAGATTTCTGTTTCATAATAGTACCTTCCAACTTGAGATATCTAATGTATTTAGCATTAATTTCATGAAGATTCTCTCTGTTGGTAACACTATTGTTTTGAATCAACTTCTCCTCAGCCTCCTTAACTTTTTCTTCAAACTCTCTAACAGTCTTGAAAATATCCCCAAATTCCTCTTTGGACCACTTTCTTAGAGTATTAGAGAGCCGTTTCATCTTGTAGTGAAATCTCCACATACCATTTCCACTCCCTCCCTATCCCAACAAGCTTTCACAATTCATAAAAACTTAGGGCTATCCACCCAACAATTAAGGAATTTGAAATACTTTGTATGGCTCCCTTCATTGTTAGTGATTTCCAACAATAGAGGACAGTGATCAGATCCAGTATATGAAAGATGGGTGATAGTAGTTTGAGGCATGTGTTCTAATCAATTATCATTTATCAACCCTCTGTCAAGCCTTTTCCAGATCCTTTGGGTAATGCCCCTATTATTAGACCAAGTGTATTTATGGACACTAAAACCCATGTTCGTTAGACCACAGGATTCTATAATGGCAATAAAATCAAGACTTTTCCTGATATTGTAAGGAATGCCCCCTAATCTTTCCTCAGTGGAGGTTATAACATTATAATCACCTACTGAGCACCAGGGTCTATCCTCAACCTCACCTTGTAGGAGCATTTTATCCCAAAGAGGTCTTCTCAGGGCCTCTTTACATTTGGCATAGATAAAGGTCATGGTGAATTGCTTTTGAAGTTCATTGTGACTGAAATCACAAGTAATATGTTGCTCATCCTGATCCTTCACCACACAATCCACATCTCCATTCCAAAAAAGCCAGATTTTGCCATTACAATTAGCTATAGCATTATCCATGGCTAGATAATTTTTGAAATTCATGACATTATTACTATCAGCAAAAGTCTCTAGAATAGCAATAATGGCAAGATGATACATATTTTTGAAAATTTTGATTCTTTCCATGAATCCTGTGTTGATACCCCTTACATTCCAAATGATTGTGCTAATCATTGGAAAACTCTAGAGGAGAACAATCTTGTGTTTGGTCTGCCAGCAGTGACAGACTTAGTTTCTTGATTTTGCAACTGAAATTTCTCCTGTTTCAACCTTCTTGGAGATAAACCTTATTTTTGTGTCACCTGTTGAACCTCTTCCTCCAAGTCTTTTTCATTTTGAGGGCTAAAAGCTCTTATTAGGGCATCACTAGTCTCATCATCATCCTCAATCTCTTGCCCAAATTGGTAATTTCTCTCCACCTTATCCTCTTAGTTGATAACCTCATATTCATCTATTATAGGAGCAATATTGACTTGACACTTGCCATGCTCTATATCGGTGGTGCTCTAGGAGGAGGGGTTATTATTCTAGTTTGATCAGCCTAATTTCTCAGGTCCTGCTGTTTGCCTTCAGCCCCCCTCTCCTTACCTGACTTCACATTCTCTGTCTGATGGTTTTCCTGCTCAGCTTCTTGCTGTTTATTTAATTTTCACTTGGCAGCATCCCTTTTCTTCTTAATAGGTTTGTTTTTGCTTCTAGGGTTTTTTTCCACATTTTCTTTAGTATGGTTATTCCCCATATCTTTTTCTTTGCTTCCTTTATTTTGTACCTTCATGGGTTCTGAGTCCTTACCTTGTATTCCTGTATGTTTCTCCTTGGTGATAATAGGTCTTTTGTCCTTGTGTTGCTCCCTTTCCTGCCTTTTTTGAGTATTTTCCTTCAGTTGCTTGGTCCTACTATTTTGGTCTCTATAAACATGGCTTTGGTCAGTGTAATCCACCTCCTGCCTATCATGAGGTGGGTTCCCCCCTTTGGTTGGCCCATCCTGCATGTTAGTAGTGTTCTCCTGACAACCCCCTTCCTTACCTCCAACAGCTACAAACATCCTACCAACAAGTATATTTCTTTCAGATTTTAAAGGTTTTATAGCTATGATACCTGGATTGTTATATGTTTCTTCCTTTTGCTGATGTTGTTTTTGTTGGTCTGTTCTGTTTCCCATGTGTTCCTTGGTTTGAATTTCTTGACACTTATTCTTTTCCTGAATAGGTGCAGTGTTTTCCTTTGTTTCCTTGTTTGGTGCATGTCCTGCTATTTGCTCCTTGTTTCCTCTGTTTCCTCCCGATGCATTATGATCCTCCTGCATTTCAAGATTAGTAAAGGATAATTGAAAAGAGTTAGTGTTTATACCTGGTTGGTGATCCTCCTTTGTAATCTGATTAGTGGCAGTAGGTCTCCATATAGTTTTTGAAGTTGTTTGTTCTTGTTGTCTTGTGCTTTTCCTTTGTTGATTTTGCTATTCCTCTTCCTTGTGTTGTTCTGTTTGCCTTTGCCTGTTATTTTCCATGCCCTGCTGTTGTTGTTGCTCTTTATTCTCCATACCCTTACTGTGTTTATCTTCGTGTTCCTTTGGTTTGCTAGGCTCTTTGTTTTTATTCTTTTTCTCCCCTTCCTTATCTTTTCTTTGTCCATTTACTTAATCCCTCAATTTGGATTTACATTCATCAATTTCATGCCCTTGATGTTTACAATACTCACAGTAAGGAGGAACGTTCTCATATTCCACAGGTTGCCAGAATCCAATGGTATCATCTTCAGGATCTAATCCTATCCAAACATGCCTTTGTCTAGGTTGAGTCAAGTCAATTTGCATCTTAACTTTGCCCATTCCTGCCCTAGACCTTTTGATAGAGGCAGTGTCTAGGTAAAGAACCTTACCAATAGATTCCAATAGTGGAGTAAGGAAAGTCTTTTTGTAGCAGTGCCATGGTAGTCCAGGAAGTTCACAGTCAAAGTATGCATGTAGTCATACATGTCAAAAATCACAGCAGGTTTCCCTTGCTTGGTGGTTTGTTTGGGGATGGTTGTCAACACCACAGTAGGAGCTTGTGCAGCATGTATGTGTCTCAGTCTTGCTGCCAGATTTTGGATAACAGTATAAGGAGCAGGTTCCTTAACCTGTTGCTTCTTGTTAACCAAGACATTATTAGGATCCGGAACCTTTTGATTAGCATTTTGAGCATTAGGGCCTGTTCTTTATAAATTGCTAGAAATCTTAGGAAATTCTCTATAATAGAGATTTTGCCTACTGTTATCCTGTTGAATCACCTGCTGGTTAAGCTCATGGTTCCTTTCCTCATTGTTCTTGTTTTTCTCCCATTGTGTCTTATCAATCCTAACCATTTTCCCCATACCTTGCCTACCAGTTCCACACTCTGGGCCTGCATTGTTATTGGCCTTCTCATAACATTCACTCTCCTGATGGTATCCCTTTTGGATGTTTATCTCCCCCTGCTCCTGTATTCTAGTTCTACGAATTGACTTTCCCATGGCATTATCATGCTCGTGGCCATTGTTAAGTTTATTACTAATACAATTGAGATTATAGTTAGTAATGTTACCTGTTTGATTTGCCTCCCTTGCTTTCTCTTTGAGAGGTCCTTGCTGTCCTTGTCTTTGAACATCTGCAGGTTTGGGTTTGAATGCGAATAAGGTGTGTGCTGAACTTTCCACCTCAATAGTATCATATTCACCTGCTAAGACCTGTTCAGTACTCTCCTTCATGCTACCTCCATGGATTGTATTCATAGATGTGATAATTTCAATCTTTCCATGGTCGGTATTGTTCCCCCCATGATATTCACCTATGACATTGTTCTCTCGACTGCCCTTTTGACCGTTTGTGTTCTTGTCACCGCCAATTTTTGGGTCTATTTCACTTGATATTACTATGAGGTGAACATCTTCCCTTTGGGAATCATCCCCAGTAATTGAGTCTTTTAGATTGCGCTGGGAAGATGCTCGATTGTGATTCTTACCTTCGTGAGTTTCAGTGTCGATGCTCCCAAAATTTCCTCTTTCATCCCTTTCTATTGAATCTTTTATATTTCTCGAGAGTTGATTATCTTGTAGCTTTAACTGATTAGACACATTCCTTTCACTAATATAATCTTGATTACACCTGTTTGATTCTGAGTGAATATTGTTGTATTTCCTATCTTTTTCCCTCCGAGAAACATCACTGTTCATCGCACCATGAGATTCAAATTCCTCGGAGTTATTTGATGAATTAAAGGGGTATTTAACAGGGGGTGGGTTCCTTTCCTCCAAGCGCCCCTTCTGGGGATGGTCCGGCGGTCTGAGATTTACCTTCGGCGGCTCATACACCATTTCAGGCCTTCCCAAGCTAGCAGTTACTATCCGTTAGGCGTGCGTGAGAAGTGTAACGTTAGGGAGTGTTTGTTTTATAGAGATAAGTTAGTGAGAGAACTCATTTGGCTTTTTTCCCGTATTTTGGGCTTAGGGTTTTGGATTAATGGTTTAGGGTTTTTGTTAGGTGTAAGGTTATGGTTAGGGTTTTGGTTTTTTTTAGGTTTTTCGGTTTAGGGTTTAGGATTTGAGGTTTAATATCAGTGTTTTAGTGTTTAATGTTTGTGTTTTAATATTTTGGTCTTGGGGTTTAGGGTTTATGGTAGGGTTAGGGTTAGGGTTAATGTTGGGTTAGGGTTAGTGTTTAGGTTATTTTTTAGGTTTTAGGGTTTGGGGTAAAGGATTTGAGTTGTAATATCTATGGTTTAGTGTTTAATGTTAGGGTTTTGGTATTTTATGCTTTGGGTTTAAGGATATGGTTAAGGATAGGATTAGGGTTAGGGTTCGTGTTAGGAATAGGATTACGGTTAGGGTTTAGTTTTTTTGTTTAAAATATATGGTTTAGGGTTTAATATTTGGGTTTTGGTATTTTGGGCTTAGGGTTTCGGGTTACTGATTTACGGTTAGGGTTAGGGTTAAGGTTAGGGTTAGGGTTTGCGTTAGGGTTAGGGTTTATTTTTTTTAGATTTTAGGGCTTGTGGTTTAGGTTTTGAGGTTTAAAATCTATTGTTTAGTGTTTAATGTTTGGATTTTCGTTTTGGACTTAGGGTTTTCTTTTTGGATTTCTTTTTTGTTGGACATAGGGTTTAGGGTTTAGGGTTTAGTAATAGGATTAGGGTTAGTATTAAGATTAGGGTGTAGGTTTTTTTGTTTTGGTTTTATGGTTCAGGGTTTAGCATTTGAGGTTTATAATCTATGGATTAGTATTTAATGTTTGGATTTTAATATTTTGGGCTTAGGGTTTTGGGTTTATGGTTTATGGTTAGGGTTAAGGTTAATTTTTTTTTATTTTTTTTTGGTTTTTGGGTTTAGGGTTTAAGATTTGAGGTTTAATATCAATGGTTTAGTGTTGAATGTTTGGGTTTTGGTATTTTTAGGGTTGGTGTTTAGGGTTTATGCTAGGGTTAGGTTTTAGGTTGTTTTTAAGGTTTTAGGACTTGGGGTTAAGGATTTGAGTTGTAATATATATGGTTTAGTTTTTAATGTCAGGGTTTTGGTATTTTGAGCTATGGGTTTAGGGTTAAGTGTTTAGGGTTAGGGTTAAGGATAGGGTTAGGGTTAGGGTTCGTGTTAGGGATAGGGTTAGGGTTAGAGTTTAAGTTTTTTTTAGGTTTTGGGTTTTAGAATTTTTGGTTTAAAATATATGGTTTAGTGTTTAATGTCAGGGTTTTAGTATTATGGGCTTTGGGTTTAGGGTTTAGGGTTTAGGGTTAGGGTTAAGGATACGGTTAGTGCTATGGTTCGTCTTAGGAATATGGTTAGGGTTAGGGTTAGTTTTTTTTGTTTAAAATCTATGGTTTAGGGTTTAATGTTTTGATTTTGGTATTTTGGGCTTGGGGTTTTTGGTTAATTATTTAGTTTTAGGGTTAGGGTTAAGGTTAGGGTTTGGGTTAGGGTTAGGGTTAGGGTTAGGGTTTAGTTTTTATTTAGGTTTTAGGGTTTGTGGTTTAGGATTTGAGGTTTTAAATCTATGGTTTAGTGTTTAATGTTTGGGTTTTCATATTTTGGACTTAGGGTTTTCTTTTTGGATTTAGGGTTTAGTGTTTAGGGTTTAGGGTTGGGGTTTAGGATAATTTAGGGTTACAGTTCGTTTTAGGGATAGGGTTAGGGTTAGGGTTTAGGTTTTTTTGTTTAAAATCTATGGCTTAGGGTTTAATGTTAGGATTTTGATATTTTGGGCATTGAGTTTAGGGTTTAGGGTTTAGGTTTAGGGTTAGGGTTAGGGTTAAGGTTAAGTTAGGGTTTAGGTTTTTTTTAGGTTTTTGGGTTTAGGGTTTAGGATTTGAGGTTTATTATCAATGGTTTAGTGCTTAATGTTTGGGTTTTAATATTTTGGACTTGGGGTTTAGGGTCTATGGTAGGGTTAGGGTTAGGGTTAATGTTAGGATAGGATTTGGGTTTAGTTTTTTTTTTAGGTTTTAGGGTTTGGGGTAAAGGATTTGAGTTTTAATATCTATGGTTTAGTGTTTAATATTAGGGTTTTGGTATTTTGGGCTTTGGGTTTAGGGTTTAGGGTTTATGGTTAGGGTTAAGGGTAGGGTTAGGGTTAGGGTTAGGGTTTAGTTTTTTTTTAGGTTTTGGTTTTTGGGGTTTAAAATGTATGGTTTAGTGTTTAATTTTAGGGTTTTCGTATTTTGGACTTAGGGTTTAGGGTTTAGGTTTAGGTTTAGGTTTAGGATTGCTTTTTTTTAGGTTTTATGGTTCAGGGTTTAGCATTTGATGTTTAAAATCAATTGTTTAGTATTTAATGTTTAGGTTTTGGTATTAATTTTTTTTAAACCCTTAGGGGGTAGGGGCTAAACAACACCCCTAGGCCTTACCATTTTACCAAAAATAATTACATGGAGGGGGATATAAACCTTACCTCGACTACTATGAAGGCTTGGATTCAAATTCCTAAGGAATTCTAACCCTCACCTTACAATAAGAAGGATCCAAAGTTTCTATATACCTAGAAAAGAGGACTCCTCTCAATACATAGAATCTAGAAAGCAAAAAGAGGGGGAGACTCTCCCTTTACAATTCAAAAAATTAAACAAACTAACTTAAATTATTCAAAGAAGCTATATTGTGGGTTATAGCTTAGTTGAAAAATTAGTAGAATGTTTAAGGAGGTTCTTTGATCTTCTTTGTTTTTTTCCTTCTGAAGCTTTGCATCTCCATTAAGTCTAGTTGAAAGTAGGCCTTTGCCTCTTTAGGTAACTCTTGAATAGTATAATAGATTTCCGAACAGGCAATTCTGTGACTATGCTTAGACAATGCATCAGCCACCCAGTTAGCTTCCCTGTAAACATGTGTACATTTGAATTCCTGAATTTGAGTTAAGACCCTTCAATGTATCTATTTGATTGCAGATATTACATTGAGGAGTAGCTTTTTGGAGTATCCAGTTGACTGCTAGCAAGGAGTCCATTTCCAGTATGATCTTTCTGTATCCTATTTCCAGAGCCCAAGATACACCAAAGATAGCTGCACCTATTTCAGCTTGATTGTTGGTACCACTCCCAGGGGTGAGGAAAATGCTAGGATGAGCTCGCCTTCATGATCTGTTAGTATACCTCCTGCCCCTATCTGACCAGGATTATCAATTGCACTTCCATCTGTGTTAACTTTGATCCATTGTTCAGGTGGTCTTGTCCAGGCTATCGTTTGCACCTTTGTCACATGTGTACATCTCTCAGCTAGTTGAATTATTCCACACCAAGTAGGGGTCCAGCTAACCTGAGGAAAAAAAGATTTTATAAGTTTACAATTATCATTATAAATTGCATACCTGACCCTGTTACCATTAGGGGTTTTGCCTCCATGTTTACAAGCACATCTATGCTTCCATAGATTCCAGCAGATGAGTATTGGGGAGGCCTGAAGGATGAGTTTATGGGCTTCATTGTTATGTTTCATTGACCACCATTGGGTTACAAGTTGTCTCAGTGAGCTGTGATCAACTATTACCCCTGCTCCAATTACAAACCATCTCCAGACTTCCCTATCAAGATCACCATTGTTAAAGATGTGGTTGATGGTATCTGATCCTGCCCTGTTCCTGCAACAAAAACAGTTAGAAGGTTCTACACCAAAATTATTCAACCTTTCATTAGTAGGTAATTTTCCATTTAAAGCTCTCCAAAGAAGGAAGGAAGCTTTAAATGGTGTGTGCCTGTGCCAAATGAGAGCCCTAAAATGGTCCTTGGGCCTCTTTTCCCTTATTTCATCCCATGCTGAAGCACTAGCGAACATGCCATTGGGAGTTAATTTCCAGTAGGCTTGATCAGCAGATTGATGTTGAGGAATTGGTATTGCTAGAATAGTGGCCAGTTGACTAGGAGGAACTTGTTTAACCAGCATTTTGTAGTTCCACTGCCCTTCTTCCCAAAAATCAGCAACTTTCCTGGTGTCAAACCTATGGCTGTTGCTAGATAATTGAGCAAGATGTCCATCGCCAGTGAAGTTGTCCCACTAAAATGAACAACTCCCTGAGTTCAACTTCCATTGAATGTGCTGTTCCACCTTACACCTATTTTGAATCATATGTTTCCAATTAAGTGAATCCCCAAAGTCCCATTTCTTGCAGATTGGATTTGACCTTTGGCAGTATTTGGCTTTGATGAATTCTCCCCACAATGTGTGTTTAACTCTAAAGTTCCACCACTGTTTGTGTTGGAAAGCTAAGCATACATCCTTCAAGTTTTTCATTCCCACCCCTCCTTCATCAATAGGAAAACTAAGGTTCTTTCAGGAAGCCCAATGATATTTCTTTTTGTCACTCTTCCAGCCCCAGAAGAAATCTGCCATCAACATTTGTATTTGCTTCATTACAGTGGCAGGGGGGGTAATGGCTCAGATTAAGTGAATGGGTAAAGCCTGAATACCATGTTTGATCAACACAGCTCTGCCACAATAATTTAACTGCTTGGTTTGCCACCCTGTAATCCTGCAAATAACTTTAGTAATAAGGTCAGAAAAATATGTAATTCTGGGCCTACCCACAAAGAGTGGACATCCCAGATAATTGGTAATACCTTACTTATGTTTGAAAGCAGTAATTCTTGTAATTCTCTTTTTTGTGTTGTCAAACACATTGTGATGCACCGTGAAATGACTCTTCTCACAGTTAATCAGTTGGCCAGAAGTAACCTCATAAGTTCTGAGAGTCTGCATGATTAGATTAAGAGACTTAGCCCTTCCTGAAGTAAACATGAAGGTGTCATCTGCAAAGCTCAGATAATTCACTTCGGCCCCCCTTTTTTCCATGACAAAGCCATGATAATCATGGTAATTATGAAGCTCATTTAAGGATCTTGACAGCATCTCAGCACCTAAAATAAATAGGGCAGGGGATAGGGGATCTCCTTGCTTGAGGTCCCTAGAAGATTGGAAAAAAACAAATCTTCTTCCATTAATTATGATAGAATACCAATTATTAGCCATGGTTCTCCACACCATATCAATGAAAGTTTCCTCAAAACCCATCTTCCTTAAGAACAAGAAAATGTAAGCCCAAGAGACTCTATTAGGCCTTAGCCATGTCAAGCTTGATAATGACATTGCTACCTATGTTTGGCTTTTTAATCTGATGGGTGATTTCCTGAGCCAACATGATATTCTCAGTGATACTTCTACCCTTTACAAAACCATACTGGTTGAGAGAGATCAAGCTAGGCAGAATAGGGCTTAGTCTTTTACTCAACAGCTTGGAAATGATCTTGCTAATGAAATTGCTCAGACTAATAGGTCTGAACTCCTTCAACTTGTTAGGGTTATTCACTTTGGGTAGAAGTACTATACAAGAATGAGAGAAATACTTGGGGATATCATGGCCACTAAAAAAAAGCTAACACCACTCCCAACAAGTCTTGATTAATAATGTGCCAACACTTCTGAAAAAAGTACCCATTTATCCCATTAGGCCTTGCAGCAGAGTTGGGATTCATAGAGAATACCACTTCCTGTAATTCATACATAGTAGGCTGAGAAGTAAGTCTGTCATTGTGCTCTTGAGTAACCATTCTAGGGATACATTCAAGGTTTGCCTCATTAATACTTTCAATCTCCCCTGTGAACAGATCCTGATAGTTTTCACATGCAGCCCTTCCTATGTTTTCATCTCCTTGAATTCATTCCTCTTAGTCATGGATATTATGAATGAAGAGCCTTCTCCTTCTACCCCTTATCCAGGAGTGGAAGAATTTTGAATTAGTATCTCCTTCTTTGAACCAATGGAGCTGAGATTTCTGTTTCATAATAGCACCCTCCAACTTGAGATATCTAATGTATTTAGCATTAATTTCATGAAGATTCTCTCTGTTGGTAACACTTTTATTTTGGATCAACTTCTCCTCAGCCTCTTTAACCTTTCCTTCAAACTCTCTAACAGTCTTGAAAATATTCCCAAATTTCTCTTTGGACCATTTACTTAGGGTATTAGAGAGCCTTTTCATCTTATAGTGGAATTTCCACATACTATTTCCACTCACCTCCCTATCCCAACAAGCTTTCACAATTCCTAAAAAATTAAGGCTATCCACCCAGCAATTAAGGAATTTGAAATACTTTGTATGGCTCCCTTCATTGTTAGTGATTTCCAACAACAAAGGACAATTTTCAGAACCAGTAGAAGGAAGGTGGGTGATAGTAGTTTGAGGCATATTTTCAAGCCAATTATCATTTATCAACCCTCTGTCAAGCCTTTTCCAGATCCTTTGGGTAATGCCCCTATTATTAGACCAAGTGTATTTATGAACACTAAAACCCATGTCCATTAGGCCAGAGGCTTCTATGATGGCAATAGAATCAAGGCTTTTCCTGATATTGTAAGGAATGCACCCTAGTTTTTCCTGAGTGGAGGTTATAACATTATAATCACCCACTAAGCACCAGGGTCTATCCTCAACCTCAGCTTGTAGGAGCATTTTATCCCAAAGAGGTCTTCTTAGATACTCTTTACATTTGGCATAAACAAAGGTCATGGTGAATTGCTTTTGCAGCTCATTGTGGCTGAAATCACAAGTAATTTGTTGCTCATCCTGGTCCTTGACCACACAATCCACATCACCATTCCAAAACAGCCAGATTTTGCCATTACAATTAGCTATAGCATTATCTATGGCTAGTTGATTTTTGAAGTTCATGACATTACTACTATCAGCAAAAGGTTCTAGAATAGCAATAATGGCAAGATGGTACATTTTTTTGAAAATTTTGATTCGTTCCGTGACTCCCTGAGTGTTGATACCCCTCACATTCTAAATGATTGTACTAATCATTGGGAAACTCTAGAGGAGAACAACCTTGTGTTTGGTCTGCCAGCAGTGACAAATTTAATGTATTGATTTTGAAACTGAAATTTCTCATGTTTAAATCTTCTTGGAGATAGACCTTGATTTTGTGTCAATTGTTGAACCTCCTCCTCCAAATCTTTGTCATTTTGAGGGCTAAAAGCTCTTATCAGGGCATCACTAGTCTCATCATCATCCTCAATTTCTTGCCCATATTGATAATTTCTCTCAACCTCATCCTCTGAGTTGATAACCTTAGGATGGCACCAGCTGAACTCAAAGAGTTGAAGTTGCAGTTAAAAGATCTACTTGATAAGGGCTTCATCCAGCCGAGCATATCCCCATGGGGTGCTCCAGTGTTGTTCGTAAAGAAAAAGGATGGAACCCTTAGAGTGTATATCAATTATCGGCAACTCAACAAAGTCATTATAAAGAACAAGTATCCTCTTCCCTGAATCGATGATCTCTTTGATCAAGTCTATTTGAAGATATCACCCATGAAAGGTGTGATGAGGTTTGGTAAGAAAGGGAAGTTGAGTTCGAGGTGCATAGGTCGTTATGAGATCTTAAAGAGGGTAAGAAATGTTGCCTACGAACTGAGGTTACCACAATCCTTGGCTTCTGTTCATCCAGTGTTCCACGTGTCAATACTTAAGAAGTGTTTAGGAGATCCAAAATCCATCTTGCCAGTTGAGGGGTTAGGAGTTGATGAGAACCTTTCTTACGAAGAAGTTCCAGTTGAGATTTTAGATCGTCAAGTGAAGCGGAAAAGGAACAAGGAGGTTGCCACCGTGAAGGTACTACGGTGAAACCACCTTGTTGAGGGAGCAACGTGGGAGGCTGAGGCAGGTATGAGATACCGTTACCCTCACTTGTTCAGTTCTTGAGGTTAGATATACTCTTCCTAGATGTGATTTTGGTTAAGGAACTCTGAGATTTTAGTGCATTAGTCGATTGGTATTTTAAGTCCATAATCGTGTGTTTTATACTTGCATTAAATGAGTTAAAATAAGTTCATGTGTGCATTATGTTGCTGCTTTTGTATAGCATAGACGTAATTTTATGTGTTGCATGAGTTGTGATGTGCATTAAGTTAAGTGTTATTGAGAAGGAAGTTCCTCGATCTCGAATATAAAGCTTCAGATAAGCTTGGGTAAGAATGCATCATCCAAAATATGTGTGAATCAGATGTTCACAAACAATAACGTGTTAAGTATGTTTAAGTTTTTTCGAAGTTCCCTCTTGTTTTAAAATGATGTGTAAGTGTCATTCGGGGACGAATGTTCCTAAGGGGGGGATAATGTAACATTCCAGAAAATTTCATGTCTAGTGAAGAACCCAATAGATCTTTAAGAATTTGTATTGGGGGTACATAGGCATCCCAATGCCCAATATTGATAATATTGGGCATAGTATAGAAAATTGGCTAAGGGGTATTAGCCAATTTCTATATAATACCCAAATAAGAAAAATATTGGGCATATTAGAAAATATTGGCTTAAAGGGTGTTAGCCAATTTTCTAACATTAATGAGCTTGTCCAAGAAATGTACCTGCAATGAAGACCCTGGGCTAAAATTCTTTTTCCTTTAACTCACAAATTGGGTATGAGGTATCCAAGTGTCAAGCCTAGATACCATAGCACATGACCATTTAAAATGATCATGTAAATTAAGCAGTGCCCAAGTACATTGTAAGACCCCGAAAATGAGAGAAGGTGTCTAGATTCTAACATGTTCGTCTTAATGTTATAAGGTCGTAAAATTCCTCATTATGTGATATATGGGCAGTGTACAAATTTTGAAGTGATTTGGAAGTCGAACGTCAATGGACGTCGAAGACGTTCGACGAATAGTCGCTTATGTGCCTAATGTGTCTATGCATGCCTAAATTGTATGAACTGAGTCTAATAAGTCTTGAAATGGTTTTAAATTATGTTTAATGTTATTGTATGAAGTTTCGTGAAGTTTGGAGGTCAAACGCCCAAGAACGTCTCAGGCGTTCGAAAGATAGCCTCTAAGACGTTCATCGTATGTCATGTTGGGGTCAAGGCTGTTTGGACGTCTTGTAGGTGTTTGTTTTGGATGAAACTTATGTGGAATGTCTATAACATGTTAAGGTTTGTAATCGAATTGGAAACGTCCGGGTACGACTTCTAAAGGGCCCCTCAAGAGGCCCGAAAAGAAGCACCCCAAAGCTTCCTAGACACTGCCTAGGCAGTGTCCCTTGACGGACCCAACGACGGATCGTAGGTCCCCCAACGGCCCGTTGAGCAGGTCTCATAGAAGGGTAATTGACTTGGGCAGGTCTTGAGGAAAGAATTTGGCTAAGTCATGGACGACGGAGGGCATGACGCCCCGTCATGTCCATGACGCCCCGTCACTCACCTCGTCGCGGGTGGCCTGTAGGTTGGCAGCCTGCGTTCTGTTAATTAAAGGGGTGAATGGAAAATTCACCCCACGTCCTAACGTGACTATAATAGGTTTATTTAATTAATTTTAGGTGTATATAAGTCTTCTAAAACGTGATTAACCCATTCCCAAATCCACTCACATGTTTTAAGCCCTTCCCCTCCAAAATATTCTCTCTAGAACCTCCATGGTTTTTGAAGCTCAAGAACAGCTTGTAGATTGGATTATCATGGGTTCTTCATCAAGTTTTATATGTCTTCATGAAGATTAAGGTATGGTGGTCTTTATCTCTAGTTATCTTTTCATCTAGAGAGCCATTCTCAAAGATTTCAAAGAAGAAAAATATGATCAAAGTCCTTCTTCTTCAATCTAGCCATGGGTTCTTTATAAAAAGGTTTTGAACGATTGAATCATGAATAATTGAAGTTAATACAGTGGTTTTAACGTGAATTTTACTCCAATTGCATGATGAACCCATGCTTTTTCACTAAACGGTTTAGCCTTGCATGGGCTTTGTGATCTTGACTTGTCATCGATTGAATTATGATTCTATTACGTTGAAATGATTGTATATGCTGTTATTTACATGAATTTATGTTGAATTGATGTTGAATGATCCATGAGGATCAATGTATGAATATTTGGTCATGTTTAGCCTAGTTCCTATAGTTCACTGTAACATTGGTTTTCTTATGATCTAAAGTGAATTTCGATTAAGTTGTGGTTCTTGTAGCTACTGTTTTAGGTTAATACCATGGTTGAATTGTGGATATAAATCATGTATTACCAAAGTAGAGAAGGCTTGGTTTGAATTAATATAGTTCCTTCTTGTCTGTGGAGTTGTATGTTGTGATCTTCACGTTAGGTTAGTCGCTATAGGAATTGATTATGGTTAATGTCTATATCTGCTGCCCATAATGAAATATGAGGATGAATTTTATGTAATTAATACAATATGGGTCAATTCACGATAGGTTGAATATGATTAACCTATGTAAACTTACCTTCCATGAGCTCCCTATGTGAACCATGCTTGTATCGACCTTAATGGCAAATTGTAGTAGTGTCTCATCTAGATTATGATTTCATTAGCTACTGCCTTAGGGTGATATGATTCATGAAATATGACCTATAATCCATATGAATGAAATTGGTTATTGATCTATGCTCTTCTACTTCCCTAGTATGTTGATATGTTGTATTATGTTATGCTATACTCTTGTAGCGACTTGTAAATGGTTTCTTATATATTTAAAGTACATATAGCTACTGCCATATATGTGTTTTATTGATGAATAAGGTGTATTGATCAATGATGATCAAAGGGTGAGAAAATGGTAAGAATGCTTAATTCCCCTACTCTTCTACTTCTCTATCCTTTATAGAAATGTTGATGAAGCCTTGTATGGCATTGTGTGGTATGGTCCACTTATGGTGGCGGTGTTTACTTTATTGTCATTATATATGTGTTGACCATGGCCATGAAGGCAAATTGATGAACTTATGAACATGTGCTTAAGGTGATACTATGAGAAGCTTATGCCTATTTTCCTATTCTAGTTGTGAATTAGGCTGTGTGGCTATTGTATGAGCATGTGTATAACCATGTTAGGGTAAAGTATAGGTGCTGCCATGGATGTGTTAAGATGGTTAATAACCCCTCACCTATGTACCCTTATATGAAAGTGTAAATAACTAAAGTTTGGAGTATTGATATTAAGGTATGTATTGTCTTTTCTCCTATGCTATTATGTGTTGAGTGCTATGTGCTTGAAGTGTAAAGTGGTATAATAGGGTGGCTGACTTAATAAGTTATTGATAGCCATTATGTGATCATGTTAGTCAATGTACACACACTCTCACTTACATGTATGTTACAAGTAGTATAAGTAATTATGTCTAAATGAAAGGTAGTTCTCATATTCACTAGTGTCTACAACTATGCATGACAAAGTGATATTTATGAAAGTATGATTTGTATTCCCTTACTAGGATGACTTGATAGGTGTACTAGTATGGGCAAGGGTATGGAACCTTGTCTATACATCGCACATGTGTATCTTGATAGGATAGCTCTGATACCAATATGGGGCGGAAGGGGGATTTTAGAGAGAAGAGAGATATGTGGGAAGTAGCTTGTTTATTCCTGAGGACTTGAGCCTCTATTTATACACAAAGGTTACATTATTGGCCTATAATGGCCGACACTAACTTTAACACTTGGCCTTATAACATTCGGCCGACATAAAACGTTAAACTACTTTACTTTACACTAATGGCCGTTACTTTTATACATGTGGCCGACATACTTTTATTCATAAATAGTAATTCATGACTTATTACAAAACTACAAAATAATAAGACAAAATAATCTTTATGTCTTTATCTCTTTTTCATCTTTATCTCTTCTTTATGTCTTCATCTTCTTTATTTTCTTCATCTTCTTTTTCGTTTGATTAGTTTGGGACATAATTATCTTCAAAATAATAAGACAAAATAATCTTTATGTCTTTATCTCTTTTTCATCTTTATCTCTTCTTTATGTCTTCATCTTCTTTATTTTCTTCATCTTCTTTTTCGTTTGATTAGTTTGGGACATAGTTATCTTCTTCGTTGTATTTTGTATATTGATGATCTGAATATCCATATCTACTTTTCTTAATTGGAATATTTGTCTGATCTCTGTTGGAATAGCTTCAAATTGCATTTCCGTTTAGGTAGTTGGCTGACAATTCTTTTAAAATAGTAGCTATCCTAATAGTCCTTTTGTTTGCATAATCTAATCTTAATAACTTGGATCGTATGTTTGATTTCATCGTCTAGTATTTCTGCTGTTGCTGAATAAAACTTAGCAATCCGTTAATTGTAACAATTTTGTTTATTAGGATTTGTACCTAGTTGTGCTATGAGTTTATGGTATCCTTGTAGTATTGGGGTATATGATTTTCATTTGGGTTTTTGGTATCTTTTGTTCTGGGATTTAGATTCAAAAAGGTTTGTATCTCTATATACAGTCTAGTAATATCTTCTTCTTTTTTGTAGCTGATACTCATGTAGATGTGCTACCTGCAACTATAGACAAACATTATTATGGGTTTATGGAGTTTCCCAACGTCTCCTTTTAGCTCTGGAATTTATTGTCTTCCGATCGACATAGCTCCGCATGTTTATAGTCATGCTGCTGACTTCTATTTTTAGCTTTAGACTTCAGATTAACTTCATTAGTCTTTCGCTTTTGTTTTTGTATATCGTTATCCATACTGTCCACTTTAGTCATCTCTTAGAAGGTTTACTATGGAAAATATCTTGTGAGTAAGTATGCCTAGACTATGCCGTCCTAAGATGGAAACCGCCAGGCGAAGGAATGCCGTTAGGGGAGTACATGATTGTAGAAGGCGCTGTTAAGGTAACTGAGAACAAGAGAAAACCCATAAGTAATGACTAGATGAGATGAATATTATACTGTTATTAAAGTTTGATAACTGCATATAAACTATGAAGAGATTAAAAGGAATAATGTTTTTTAGTGAAAATAAAAACAAGATTTGATATAACTATGCCTACATATTTGTTAGATAGAGATAATGATTATATGATATTACTGTTTTATATATTGACTGGTCTTAATGCTGATATACGAAGAGAAATATATGACATATTATTAATGAATGAAATAATTGAAGAAATGACTGTAGGATGGAATGAGCTATTTATAGGAACTGACGACTTAAATGATTTAGAATATTTATTCGATGATTTAGAACTATATAGAGATCAATGATCAATTATAGATATTTAAGACTTTGGAAAGAAATTAAAGATAAAATAACTTTAGAAGAAAAGTTATTATACGAAAATGTAAATAGATATATATATCTTCGAGAAGAAGAATATTTAGAATATATAGAAACTAATGCTAAAGAAATACAAAGACTTAATATAATTAAAAAAGACTATTATGAGAAAATATTTATTTAATTAACAAATAGAAATGAATAAAGAAGAATATGCAGTAGAAGAAAAAATATTCGAAAATCCAGAAGGATTAACAATAAAAATAGTATTTTCAAACTTAGGAAGAAGATATAAGAAAATAGGAGATAAAATGTATTTAATGCTAGAAAAAGAAACAGCAAAACTAGAAGATAGTTTAACAGCTATGATAAGAATAATAAAAGAAAATGAAAACATCGATAGATCTAATGAAATTAAAAGAATAGAAATACAAGCTAAACAAGAAATTCAAAAAATAGAACAAATAAAAAATAATCGAATTAGTGAATTAGAAAATGAATTAAATCAATTAAAATTATTATATGAAAAGAAACAAAAAGAAAAACAATTAGCTAAAGAAAAAGAACAAGAAATAAATTTAGAAATTGAAATAAATAAAATGAAAAAAATTTTAAATGAAAATGAGAATCTAGAAAATCTAGAAGTAAATAATATAGATGACAATAATGAATTAGAAGAAAGAAATTCAGAAGTAAGTACTATAAGTGAAACATATACCGAAATGTTAGAAAAAATAGAAACAACAGAAAAATTAAAACATTTAGAAATAAATACAAGTAATATGAATAAACCAGGAACATCTAGAGAAAAAAGTAAAAGTCCTAGACATAATCCTAGAATATCAACACCAACATACTATACGAAAAATTATGAAAGTTCAGATAGAATAGAAGCTATATGGAATAGTAGATTAAATAAAGAATGGATACCTACAAATATAACAGAAACAAATAATTTTTTAAATTTAGATTGTGTAAAAGATGAAAACAGCGTAATCCTATTATGGATAGGAAATTTAGCAAAACAATTAGTAGATAATAAAATAACAATAAGAGAAACCCCAAAATATATAGAAAGAACATTAATCGGAATAACAAAATCATGGATAGAAAATTTAACCGAAGAAGGAAAACAAGCACTTAGAAGTGATAAAAAAGTAGATGGATCAACAACAACATCTAATATAGACATATTAGAAAAATATGAGTTAGCAATAAGAAATGAATTTGGAAGTATGACTACAGATATAAAAGAACAAAATAAAGAACAACTAATAAATAAGCAGTTAATGTCAAAATTAGCAATATGTGATATGTGTTATTTAGAAGAATATACATGTGCATTTAAAGAATTTTATTATAAATCAAAATATACTACAGAAGAAGCTAAAGAAATTAGAAAACAATATTTTATAAAATTACCAGAACCATTTAGTACCAAAATAATAAAAGATTGGAATAATGATGAAATGACAGATACATTAGGATCTAGAATAACATATTTAAAACATTGGTTTATAAAACTATGTGAAGATCAAAAAGAAAAATATAAAATGGACAAAGTATTAATTAAAAATCTCAAATGTTGTAAAAACAAAGTAGCACCTCAATTTGGATGTAATGAAAAATATTACAGAAAACCTAGAAAAAATAAGAAATATAGGAAAACCCCTAAAAAATATAAATATAAAAATCCAAGGAAACGAAATTATGTAAAAAATGATAAAGATAAAATAAGATTTAAAAGAAAAAAGAAATTATCCGATTGTAATTGTTACAATTGTGGTAAGTTAGGACATTTAGCTAGAGATTGTAAATTACCAAAAGATATTAAAAATAAACGAATTGCAGAAATAGTTATTGAAAAAGATAAATATATGCAAATAGATTATGAGTTAAGTGATAATGATAGTATCTATGAAATTTCAGATATAGAAGATATAGAAATTGAATCTGAGAATGATAATTTAAGTATAGAATCAGATAACAATAGTATAGAATATAATGACTGAAACTGATATAAAATTAATATCAAAAGAAAAATATCAAGATGAAGATTTTGAAGAACAAAAGATAATATTTGATAATAAAATATTTCAACAAATAAGAAATAAAGAATTAGACTTAAGCGTACAAAAAATACTAAAAATACCTCTAATTAACAATTGGTTTAAGAAAAGTAATGAAGAATATTATGTAGTTAGTCAAAAAGAACATATTATTGATTGCAAATATACAAAAGGAAAAGCACAAATACCTATACTAAATAAAAGAGTAATAAATCAGGAAATACAACAAATAAAAACAAAAGTACCTATTAAATATGTACATTTAGGAGCAACAGAAATATTAATAAAAGCGTGTTTTAGAGAAGGAATAGATACACCAATAGAAATATATTTAGCAGATGATAGAATTATACAACCTATAGAAAAAAGCGTAATAAGTGCGATAAAAGGAAATTTAATATACCAAAAATTTAAATTTATAATAAGTGCAAATTATTCAATAGCCTTAACAGATAAAAATATAGATAAATCATTAGTGTTATATTGGAAGTTATCAGGAATCAAATTAGCACCTGGAAGTAAGATATTTACAGTAAGATGTAAAAATTTATATATATTAACTACTAAACACAAAATAATAGCAGAAAATAAAATCAATAGGATTAAGATAGAAAATCCTTTTGAACAAGTTATTTCAATAATCGATAAAAATGATTATAGTTACAAAGATATTGACTTAGAAGAAGATTTACAAATAGTAAGAGATAGAATAAATACTCCAAGTATATTGAGTAGGAGTACATCATCAAGAGCTAGTACCTCAAAAAGAAAATATGAATTAACAGAAAACAACTATTATTATATAACAGGAATTATAAATGATAAAAAATACAAAATATTAATCAATACAGGACAGGAAGATAATTATATAAATAAAGAACTAATACTAGAAGAAGAAATTATAAGAACAGGACAAGAATGCCCTGAATTACCTAGTGAAATAATATTATATGAAGAAATAGTAGAAAAAGAAGTGATTATAGGAGGAATCCTATTAACCATACAATTTAAAATAAATAATGAAGAACAGAATATAACCTTAGGAATAAACTGGTTAGACCAATTTATCCCGTATAAAATTGAAGAAAACACATTAATATTAACATGTCAAAATAAGAGGATAATAATACCAAGAACGTAATAAAATAATGAAAATATACATTCTTGCTAAGATAATTATAGAAGGATATTACAATAGATATTATACACCTATGATAGATACAGGAGCAGAAGCAAATATCTGTAAATATAATTGTTTACCTGAAGATAAATGGGAAAAATTAACTACACCTTTAGTAGTAACAGGATTTAATAATGAAAGTAGTTTAATAACTTATAAAGCAAAGAATATAAAAATACAAATTTGGGATAAAACATTAATAATAGAAGAAATATATAATTTTGAATTTACAACAAAAGATATGCTTTTAGGAATGCCATTTCTAGATAAATTATACCCTCATATAATAACCAAAACACATTGGTGGTTTACTACACCTTGTGGATATAAAATAGGAGCTAAACGAGTTAACAATAAACAAAGAAAAATAACAGAGTGGATAAAGGGAAATGAGAAAATAAATCAAAAATTAGAAAATATGAGTACAAAAGAAATAAATAAACTTGAAATAATAATTTTTACAATAGATAAAATAAAAATGATAAATGAACAATTAGAAAGTTTATATAATGAAAAACCATTAGTAGGATGGGAAAAACATAAAACTATAGTAAAAATTGAGTTAATAGATGAGAATAGTATAATAACTCAAAAACCATTAAAATATAATTTTGATGATTTAAATGAATTTAAAATACATATTGATGAATTGTTGGAAAATAAATATATTCAAGAAACTAATAGTAAACATACAAGTCCAGCATTTATAGTAAATAATCATAGTGAACAAAAAAGAGGTAAAAGTAGAATGGTCATAGATTATAGAAATCTAAATGCTAAAACTAAAACATATAATTACCCTATACCAAACAAAATACTGAAAATAAGACAAATACAAGGATTTAATTATTTTAGTAAATTTGACTGTAAATCAGGATTTTACCATTTAAAGTTAGCAGAAGAATCTAAACATTTAACAGCATTCACAGTACCGCAAGGATACTATGAGTGGAATGTACTACCCTTTGGATATAAGAACGCACCAGGTAGATATCAACATTTTATGGATAGTTATTTTAATCAATTAGAAAACTGTATAGTATATATAGATGATATACTATTATATTCACGAACACAAGAAGAACATGTTAAATTATTAGAAAAATTTATACATATAGTAAAAATTTTCAGGAATTAGTTTAAGTAAAAATAAAGCAGAAATTATGAAATCACAGATAGAATTTTTAGGAATTCAGATAGATAAAAATGGTATAAAAATGCAAATACATATAGTCCAGAAAATAGTAAATTCAGACGAAAATATTGATACAAAAAAGAAATTACAATCCTTTTTAGGATTAGTAAATCAAGTAAGAGACTATATACCTAAGTTAGCAGAATATTTAAAACCATTACACAAGAAATTAAGAAAAGATATAGAATATCATTTTGATAGCAAAGACAAAGGATATATAAAAAATATAAAAAATTTATGTAAAACATTACCTAAATTATATTTTCCTGATGAAAATAAGATATTTAGTTATATAGTAGAAACTGATGCTAGTGATCATAGTTATGGAGGAGTTTTAAAATATAAATATGAAAATGACAAAAAAGAATATCATTGTAGATATTATTCAGGATCATATACTGAACCACAAATAAAATGGGAAATTAATCGTAAAGAGTTATTCGCATTATATAAATGTTTATTGGCTTTTGAACCATATATTGTTTATAACAAATTCATTGTTAGAACAGATAATACTCAAGTTAAATGGTGGATAACAAGAAAATTAGATGATTCAGTAACAACAAAAGAAATAAGAAGATTAGTAGTGAATATACTAAATTTTACATTTACAATTGAAGTTATTACAACTAACAAGAATATGATTGCAGATTACCTATCAAGACAAAGGTACTCAAACTGAGCAAGATACAATGGAAGAAATATTAAAATCCATTACTACACTTTGTACTAAAGTGGACAGTATGGATAAAGAAATACAAAAGCTAAAGATTAATGAAGATAATCTGAAATCTAAAGCTAAAGATAATAGTCAGCAGCATGACTATAAATATGCGGAGCTATGTCGTGAGGCAGACAAAAAACAGCCAGAGCTAAAAGGTGACGTTGAGAAACACCTAAAAACTCAAGTTATTAACAAATTAGCTATTGCAGGAATTGCAGGTACAAGTACAGAAAAAAGTATACAAAGAAATACAAACCTAAATAGCCTATTCTCCAAATCATTTATACCAAGAGTCCAAATCCAAACAGATATCCCAATACCTCAAACCTCTACATATGCAGCTAGTATTCAAAGTGACAAAAAGAGATATAATTACATCACCCAGTCATATATTGAAAATATATACAAGATCCAATCATTTTTAAATCTAAACCCCAGATCCACACAAACAAAAAATACCAATGAAAATTACATTACTCAGAAATTGCAAGGATATAACAAGTTAATTGCACAACCTAAAACTAGTGCAAATCTAGTTAAAACATGTTACAATTATGGATTATTAAGTACAGTGTATACATACGATGGTGAAGAAATTACAGGAATACCTGAACTATACAGAGCATTTAGTACATTCAAGAGAATTACAAAAGGAAATTTATTCTTTATTAAGTTCTATACAGCACCAGCAGAAATATTACATGACGAAATAAAATCTCCAATTCAAGTTATTAAAATAGGATTGACAAAAGAAATGATTATACCAACGGAGATAGAAAAACAAGAAGAGATACAAAAAATTGATATACCTAGTTTTTATGCTAATAAAAGAATAATTGGCATATTAACTATCATACAAGAGTTAGCAAGCAACTATTTAAATGGAAATACTATATGGAGCTACTATGATAGAGATCAAGTAATGATATACGCAAATTCAAAGGAATTACGAAAAACAGATATGGATGAAGTACAAAAATGGATTTTGTCCTTATTAAAGCCAGAAGAACTACCAACTACAAGAGCTTTGAAGAAAAACTTTATTTCGGATGAATTATTAACAAGATATTGCAAATTAATTAGTCACAAATATCCTGATCATCACTGTTCGAAATGCAATGGTGAAGACAATATAATTCCAGATGTAAGTTTGGAATAAAAAAGATAAAGATATTGACGAAAAAGAGATCAAGAAAAGAAGATATGGACGAAACGAAGATAAGATCGACAAAAAGATAAGATTAGAAAAAGATATGTCGGCCATACTTGGCCATTATTGTAAAGTTAGTTTGTCGTTTTTTATTAAAGTTTGTCGGCCATATGTAAAAAAGTTAGGCCATTAGTATAAAGTAAAGTAGTTTAACGTTTTGTGTCGGCCAAATGTTTTTAGGCCAAGTGTAAAGTTGTGTCGGCCATTATATTAGGCCAATAATGTAAGTTTGTGTATAAATAGAGGCTTTAGTCCTCAGTAATAAGATCATCGATCATCACATTTCCTCATCTCTCTCTTCTCACTTCTCTCTTCTCTCTAATCCCCCTTCCGCCCCATATTGGTATCAGAGATTTGGTTTCTATGTACATGAAGGATGAATGTATGAACATGTTATGAATATAATGTATATGATATGATGAAGTATGAATGTGCATAGTGTCTTCGTAGGTTTATATGAAATGAATGATCATATAGTTATGCCTATAGACTTACGCATTGATATATGAACATGTGTGACATTATGTGTTATGTGAAAGGTTTGCTCACATCTATGTATACACTCACACACATGGATGATCTAGTTAGGGAGAGGGTCCTTGCTAGGGGTGCCTAAGAATACTCCAAAACTAGATAGGTGCTTAAATATGTTATAAGCATATGAATGATGAATATCCTAAGCCTATGTTTTTATAAATAAAGGTAATAAAGGCTTTTCAATAAAGGGAACTTAGCCTAGCACCGAGTGAACTTGACATTGAGAGATGTTGACTTTTATTGGAGGAATATTCACCATTTGTCCCTTATAGAGTGTTGAGTTCCCTTAGAGGAATACTCACCTATGGACCTACATAAGGTGTCGACTTCCCTTAGAGGAATACTCACCTATGGACCCACATGAAGTGTAGACTTTTCTTGAGGAATATTCACTCATGTTTTCTCATGAGGTGAGGCCCCATTACCAAATGGTATATAGAGGGAATACCTATCTCTTAGTTCCATAAACTATGCTTGCCACATAGGATCTAGCAAAGTGATTTCACTTAGGATGCTAGAATGTATGTTAATGTTCTACCTTGGCTAGGTAGAAACACCTTCCTTTGGCGTAAGGCTCTACAATATCAAATTCCATGTTTAGCACCCATGGTCTTAGTGTCGGTTAAGGCTATGATTTCCCTAAAAGGTAAAATGGACAACGGAAGTAATTGAATAGGATCCTAACTAGGAGGACTTAAGGTAAGTTACTTAGAATAGATGGAAGTAATGAACCCATCTAGACATTGCACAAGTGACTCCTTAGGAAGTCTTAGGAAGGTTCTCTAATGCATATGATTATGTATGTGTCCTTTATGTATGATATTGTAGTCTTGGTTTGGCTATGTCTATATTGCACTATACTTATATGATGGCATGTGTTGTCTTGTGTAGATGCTATGTATGGCCTTCTCTTGTGTTCCTAAGGTGATACATTGCACCAAGTATCCCTAAAGGATTACTTAGGAGGCTAATGAATTAAGAGTAAGGGTTCACTGTAAAGGGGATGGAGTTCACTGTAAAGTGACTCCAAATTGTACTTAAATTCTATATGTGCTTTTCTATGATGTTTGGCCTTTGATTATGTTTCTATGAAGTATGTGGATGATATAAATGCTATTGATAAAGGTTTTATGATGATTTACTCAAAATGGCATGAAGTATGATTTCAAAGGAAATGTCCCCTTTAAATTCATGTTTTTTCATGGTTGCCATATTTAGTACATTCTTGTGCTAATCCCATTCTTCTCTAGTTTTTACACAAAGTGTAGGTTAGGGAATGCTTAAAGGAGATGTATGATTGAGGAGCTTGATAGGTGATTTCCCAAGCTCAAGGAAAGAAATCCTTAAGTTCAAGGATGTCCTACTAATGTCTTTAATGTAAAGTCTTTAAATATTGTATAGTTATGTAATGTGTCGTATGGGCCGTGTCCCTAATGTATTCTAAAGTTATTGAGTCTAAGATGGCAAAGAGACTTAGAGTCTAAATATGTATTATGACTTATGTTTTATATATATATATATGATGTGATGTTTCTAGCATATGATGTGCTATGAAAAGTTTTAAATTTTCTGCTAAATTTACTATGTCAATGCAATGAATGATATGAGAGGCTTGTCTTAGACCTCCGAGAGGTCGACGACGCCGGTTATAATCCAAGATTGTACCCTATCTTCTAGGGTATGCTTTTGAGTTGTGACAAACTTGGTATCAGAGCATGAGATTTATGTAGTGGTTTTAGGTTCTAAGAAGTCTCATATTGCCACGTCTAGTAGAGTCTTGTATCATTGGTGGTGAGTCGCGACACATCAAATGGTACGAGAGGCTATAGGACGATAGAGTTTCCCTTCTTCATCAATCTCATATCGTGCCGTAGAACTTAATTCTATAAGATCTCTCTCTTATGTTTTCTTGTCCGGTGGTCTTTTAGATATGGTTGCTTGGATGAGATTACTCTATGCTTTAGGGAGAAACGGTGAGTTTAAAATGCTTCTCTTTGTTTTATGGTTTGAATGAGTCTGTGTGAAGGTGACACTTGTCCTTATTTTGATGATGTATAAACTAACTAGGGCGACTTGAAGGGGTAACTAGACTTAGGTAGGGGTATGGGACTCTACCTATATCTTGCACTAGTTTGCCTTGATGGAGACCTTAGGAGGTTAATACTATGCATGTGTATGATGATAAATGTGAATGTCCTTATTTAATGATCTCTATGCTTATAATCATGTAAATAGCCTAGTGTGCTAAAGATATGGAGTTATCCATGTATGAAGGTTATAAATGAGTGGAGTATGGTGCTAATTGTAATTCTTGTTGAGTCACTTGATTTAGTAGAGTTATGGGGCTTTACTTGATCATTGAACATTATGACTCTATGGGGATTAGGATTGGTTATCTTACCTTGCTATGTATGAAATATCTCTTATTTGATAATATGATGCCAATTATGGCAATATATGAAGTCTTGATGAAATAACAAGTTATGTCGAATGATGTATGTCATGATATAGTTGAAGCATGCTTGAAGTTATGGTGGTTAAAGTTAATTCTCTTAGATTGTTGTATTCCTATATGTTTTTGTATGATGGTAGCCAAATATTAGGATTTGAACTTGGATTGATCTATGGAAGTATGCTACCCTAAGAATACGTGTTTAAAAATATGCATTGTTTTACTTTGCGTTTATAAGTGGTACTTAATGAGTTGCTAGTATAAATTGGAGTCTTTTGTAGAGACTTGAGTTGTAAATATAGTATGCATGCCTATGAAGAATGAGTTGGTAAAGCTTTGTATCTTATAATTCCATACTTGTTACATTAAATGTCTAAATGTTGCACTTTTGGGTATTTGGAAGCATGCTCGTTGTAAAGACTAGGCAACTTATTGTATCATGTTTGGAGAACCTACTAAATTGTCATTTGATTTGATGTTGTTGAAATATGTTTAGAATTTATGAATATGAACATGATAAGGAATGTGGAAAAGAATTTTTGCTATTTAGATTGAAGGATGAGAATCTTATGACATGATGAGTCGTAGAGTTATTTCTAAACTCCTTGATGTTTTCCTCACATGATGTATGACCTTAGTGTCTATTGCAAGTAGGAAGAACTTATGTGAATTGAATGGTATGATAAAAAAATTGATGGTTGAGGATGATTTGCCTAAAATGATAAGGTTTAGAATGCCTTAGTGTTGTTAAATTGAATTAATGAAAATTATCTCTAAAGTAGAAATCACTTTAAGTGAGGAATATGAAGGTTGTGTAGTTAAGATCCTCTATATGTTGGTGTAAGTTGCTCTTAATTGGGTTTACCCTAAGCGGGGGATGGTGTTTGAGTAGTGAGATTGTAGAAATTGTCTACATTGTTCTTCTATTCTTACTTGAATTGGAAAATATGAATTCTTAGTATGCTTGTTCATGAAAATAGTCTTGCATAAAGTGTGAATGGCATGATCTTTATATGATTGGTATGAATTGATTGACATCATCTTAGAGACATGCTGAATTTCCCAAAGAGCATGAGAGGAAAGTTTTGATAAAATCCATGTTTTCTCTTGTTGACTTGCATTTTTATGTGCTAATTGTGGAGTTGACTTCATGAGGTAAGACAAGGAACTTGGTAATAGTCACTTGTAGGGTAAATTGTTTAGCCTTGTAATGGAAGTTGAGTCTCTTTTACCATGAAATTTGTTGACTCTCTTGAAAATTTAGTGACTTGATGATTTGTAATGTAAAATTGTAGGCTCATTCTTGAAAGGTGAAAGCATGTTAAGCTAAGTGTACATGTGTGTGCCTATGATTTGTGCTATTTTTTCCAAAATAAGGCTTACTATAAGGGTGAGTATTATGTTAAGAAAAGAGATTTGTGGAATGACTTCCTATTTTGTTGTGATGTACTTGGTGTGATTTTCCATTTAGATTTCACTAGGAAGAAAAATGTATGCATGTCTTGGCTTGAAAGTTGAGATTTCTCATTTTTTAAAAGAAATTGAACTTGTGCTTTGCTAAAGGGTGTAAAGTTGTGTTCCTTTTAAAGGTTTGTGCATGAAATCCTATGCGATGATGTTATATCATATATGAACTGCTCTATGATGCATTGAAGTCCTTGTTGTGGTTAAAGAGTCCTAAGTGTCATTCGAGGATGAATGTTCCCAAGTGGGGCATATTGTAAGACCCCGAAAATGATACAAGGTGTCTAGAGCCTAACATGTTAGTCTTAATGTTATAAGGTCGTAAAATGCCTCATTATGTGATATATGGGCAGTGTGCAAAGTTTGAAGTGATTTGGAAGTCGAACGTCAAGGGACGTCCAAGACGTTCGATGAATAGTCGCTTATGTGCCTCCTGTGTGTATGCATGCCTAAATTGTATGAACTAAGTCTAATAAGTCTTGAAATGGTTTTAAATGATGTTTCATGTTATTGTATGAAGTTTCGTGAAGTTTGGAGGTCAAACGCCCAAGAACGTCTGAGGCATTCGAAAGATAGCCCCTAAGACGTTCATCGTATGTCATGTTGGGGTCAAGGCTGTTTGGACGTCTTGTAGGTGTTTGTTTTGGATTAAAATTATGTGGCATATCTATAACATGTTAAGGTTTGTAATCGCGTTGAAAACGTTTGGGTACGACTTCTAAATGTCCCCTCAAGAGGCCCCAAAAGAAGCACCCCAAAGCTGCCTAGACACTGCCTGGGCAGTGTCCCTTGACGGACCCAACTACGGATCGTTGGTCCCCCAACGGCCCGTCGAGCAGGTCTCGTCAGAGGGGACTTGACTTGGGAAGGTCTTGAGCCAAGAATTTGGCTAAGTCATGGACGACGGAGGTCATGACGCCCCGTCACTGACCTCGTCGCGGGTGCCCTGTAGGTTGGCAGCCTGCGTTCTGTTAATTAAAGGGGTGAATGGAAAATTCACCCCACGTCCTAACGTGACTATAATAGGTTTATTTAATTAAATTTTAGGTGTATATAAGTCTTCTAAAACGTGATTAACCCATTCCCAAATCCTCTCACATGTTTTAAGTCTTTCCCCTCCAAAATATTCTCTCTAGAACCTCCATGGTTTTTGAAGCTCAAGAACAGCTTGTAGATTGGATTATCATGGGTTCTTCATCAAGTTGCTTATGTCTTCATGAAGATTAAGGTATGGTGGTCTTCATCTCTAGTTATCTTTTCATCTAGAGAGCCATTCTCAAAGATTTCAAAGAAGAAAAATATGATCAAAGTCCTTCTTCTTCAATCTAGCCATGGGTTCTTTCTAAAAAGGTTTTGAACGATTGAATCATAAATAATTGAAGTTAATACAGTGGTTTTAACGTGAATTTTACTCCAATTGCATGATGAACCCATGCTTTTTCACTAAACGATTTAGCCTTGCATGGGCTTTATGATCTTGACTTGTCATCGATTGAATTATGATTCTATTACATTGAAGTGATTGTATATGCTGTTATTTACATGAATTTATGTTGAATTGATGTTGAATGATCCATGAGGATCAATGTATGAAGATTTGGGCATGTTTAGCCTAGTTCCTATAGTTCACTGTTACATTGGCTTTCTTATGATCTAAAGTGAATTTCGATTAAGTTGTGGTTCTTGTAGCTAATGTATTAGGTTAATACCATGGTTGAATTGTGGATATAAATCATGTATTACCAAAGTAGAGAAGGCTTGGTTTGAATTAATATAGGTCCTTCTTGTCTGTGGAGTTATAACTTGTGATCTTCACGTTAGGTTAGTCGCTATAGGAATTGATTATGGTTAATGTCTATATCTGCTGCCCATAATGAAATATGAGGATGAATTATATGTAATTAATACAATATGGGTCAATTCACGATAGGTTGAATATGATTAACCTATGTAAACTTACCTTCCATGAGCTCCCTATATGAAGCATGCTTGTATCGACCTTAATGGCAAATTGTAGTAGTGTCTCATCTAGATTATGATTTCATTAGCTACTGCCTTAGGGTGATATGATTCATGAAATATGACCTATAATCCATATGAATGAAATTGGTTATTGATCTATGCTCTTCTACTTCCCTAGTATGTTGATATGTTGTATTATGTTATGCTATACTCTTGTAGCGACTTGTAAATGGTTTCTTATATGTTTAAAGTACATATAGCTACTGCCATATATGTGTTTTATTGATGAATAAGGTGTATTGATCAATGATGATCAAAGGGTGAGAAAATGGTAAGAATGCTTAATTCCCCTACTCTTCTACTTCTATATCCTTTATAGAAATGTTGATGAAGCCTTGTATGGCATTGTGTGGTATGGTCCACTTATGGTGGCGGTGTTTACTTTATTGTCATTATATATGTGTTGACCATGGCCATGAAGGCAAATTGATGAACTTATGAACATGTGCTTAAGGTGATACTATGAGAAGCTTATGCCTATTTTCCTATTCTAGTTGTGAATTAGGTTGTGTGGCTATTGTATGAGCATGTGTATAACCATGTTAGGGTAAAGTATAGGTGCTGCCATGGATGTGTTAAGATGGTTAATAACCCCTCACCTATGTACCCTTATATGAAAGTGTAAATAACTAAAGTTTGGAGTATTGATATTAAGGTATGTATTGTCTTTTCTCCTATGCTATTATGTGTTGAGTGCTATGTGCTTGAAGTGTAAAGTGGTATAATAGGGTGGCTGACTTAATAAGTTATTGATAGCCATTATGTGATCATGTTAGTCAATGTACACACACTCTCACTTACATGCATGTTACAAGTAGTATAAGTAATTATGTCTAAATGAAAGGTAGTTCTCATATTCACTAGTGTCTACAACTATGCATGACAAAGTGATATTTATGAAAGTATGATTTGCATTCCCTTACTAGGATGACTTGATAGGTGTACTAGTATGGGCAAGGGTATGGAACCTTGTCTATACATTGCACATGTGTATCTTGATAGGATAGTTCCTAGATTTGGTTTCTATGTACATGAAGGATGAATGTATGAACATGTTATGAATATAATGTATATGATATGATGAAGTATGAATGTGCATAGTGTCTTCGTAGGTTTATATGAAATGAATGATCATATAGTTATGCCTATAGACTTACGCATTGATATATGAACATGTGTGACATTATGTGTTATGTGAAAGGTTTGCTCACATCTATGTATACACTCACACACATGGATGATCTAGTTAGGGAGAGGGTCCTTGCTAGGGGTGCCTAAGAATACTCCAAAACTAGATAGGTGCTTAAATATGTTATAAGCATATGAATGATGAATATCCTAAGCCTATGTTTTTATAAATAAAGGTAATAAAGGCTTTTCAATAAAGGGAACTTAGCCTAGCACCGAGTGAACTTGACATTGAGAGATGTTGACTTTTATTGGAGGAATATTCACCATTTGTCCCTTATAGAGTGTTGAGTTCCCTTAGAGGAATACTCACCTATGGACCTACATAAGGTGTCGACTTCCCTTAGAGGAATACTCACCTATGGACCCACATGAAGTGTTGACTTTTCTTGTGGAATATTCACTCATGTTTTCTCATGAGGTGAGGCCCCATTACCAAATGGTATATAGAGGGAATACCTATCTCTTAGTTCCATAAACTATGCTTGCCACATAGGATCTAGCAAAGTGATTTCACTTAGGATGCTAGAATGTATGTTAATGTTCTACCTTGGCTAGGTAGAAACACCTTCCTTTGGCGTAAGGCTCTACAATATCAAATTCCATGTTTAGCACCCATGGTCTTAGTGTCGGTTAAGGCTATGATTTCCCTAAAAGGTAAAATGGACAACGGAAGTAATTGAATAGGATCCTAACTAGGAGGACTTAAGGTAAGTTACTTAGAATAGATGGAAGTAATGAACCCATCTAGACATTGCACAAGTGACTCCTTAGGAAGTCTTAGGAAGGTTCTCTAATGCATATGATTATGTATGTGTCCTTTATGTATGATATTGTAGTCTTGTTTGGCTATGTCTATATTGCACTATACTTATATGATGGCATGTGTTGTCTTGTGTAGATGCTATGTATGGCCTTCTCTTGTGTTCCTAAGGTGATACATTGCACCAAGTATCCCTAAAGGATTACTTAGGAGGCTAATGAATTAAGAGTAAGGGTTCACTGTAAAGGGGATGGAGTTCACTGTAAAGTGACTCCAAATTGTACTTAAATTCTATATGTGCTTTTCTATGATGTTTGGCCTTTGATTATGTTTCTATGAAGTATGTGGATGATATAAATGCTATTGATAAAGGTTTTATGATGATTTACTCAAAATGGCATGAAGTATGATTTCAAAGGAAATGTCCCTTTAAATCATGTTTTTCATGGTTGCCATACTTAGTACATTCTTGTGCTAATCCATTCTTCTCTACTTTTTATACAAAGTGTAGGTTATGGAATGCTTAAAGGAGATCTATGATTGAGGAGCTTGATAGGTGATTTCCCAAGCTCAAGGAAAGAATCCTTAAGTTCAAGGATGTCCTACTAATGTCTTTAATGTAAAGTCTTTAAATATTGTATAGTTATGTAATGTGTCGTATGGGCCGTGTCCCTAATGTATTCTAAAGTTATTGAGTCTAAGATGGCAAAGAGACTTAGAGTCTAAATATGTATTATGACTTATGTTTATATATATATATATGATGTGATGTTTCTAGCATATGATGTGCTATGAAAAGTTTTAAATTTTCTGCTAAATTTACTATGTCAATGCAATGAATGATATGAGAGGCTTGTCTTAGACCTCCGAGAGGTCGACGACGCCGGTTATAATCCAAGATTGTACCCTATCTTCTAGGGTATGCTTTTGGTTGTGACAAACTTGGTATCAGAGCATGAGGTTTATGTAGTGGTTTTAGGTTCTAAGAAGTCTCATATTGCCACGTCTAGTAGAGTCTTGTATCATTGGTGGTGAGTCGCGACACATCAAATGGTACGAGAGGCTATAGGACGATAGAGTTTCCCTTCTTCATCAATCTCATATCGTGCCGTAGAACTTAATTCTATAAGATCTCTCTCTTATGTTTTCTTGTCCGGTGGTCTTTTAGATATGGTTGCTTGGACGAGATTGCTCTATGTTTTAGGGAGAAACGGTGAGTTTAAAATGCTTCTCTTTGTATTATGGTTTGAATGAGTATGTGTGAAGGTGACACTTGTCCTTATTTTGATGATGTATAAACTAACTAGGGCGACTTGAAGGGGTAACTAGACTTAGGTAGGGGTATGGGACTCTACCTATATCTTGCACTAGTTTGCCTTGATGGAGACCTTAGGAGGTTAATACTATGCATGTGTATGATGATAAATGTGAATGTCCTTATTTAATGATCTCTATGCTTATAATCATGTAAATAGCCTAGTGTGCTAAAGATATGGAGTTATCCATGTATGAAGGTTATAAATGAGTGGAGTATGGTGCTAATTGTAATTCTTGTTGAGTCACTTGATTTAGTAGAGTTATGGGGCTTTACTTGATCATTGAACATTATGACTCTATGGGGATTAGGATTAGTTATCTTACCTTGCTATGTATGAAATATCTCTTATTTGATGATATGATGCCAATTATGGCAATATATGAAGTCTTGATGAAATAACAAGTTATGTCGAATGATGTATGTCATGATATAGTTGAAGCATGCTTGAAGTTATGGTGGTTAAAGTTAATTCTCTTAGATTGTTGTATTCCTATATGGTTTTGTATGATGGTAGCCAAATATTAGGATTTGAACTTGGATTGATCTATGGAAGTATGCTACCCTAAGAATACGTGTTTAAAAATATGCATTGTTTTACTTTGCGTTTATAAGTGGTACTTAATGAGTTGCTACTATAAATTGGAGTCTTTTGTAGAGACTTGAGTTTTAAATATAGTATGCATGCCTATGAAGAATGAGTTGGTAAATCTTTGTATCTTATAATTCCATACTTGTTACATTAAATGTCTAAATGTTGCACTTTTGGGTATTTGGAAGCATGCTCGTTGTAAAGACTAGGCAACTTATTGTATCATGTTTGGAGAACCTACTAAATTGACATTTGATTTGATGTTGTTGAAATATGTGTAGAATTTATGAATATGAACATGATAAGGAATGTGGAAAAGAATTTTTGCTATTTAGATTGAAGGATGAGAATCTTATGACATGATGAGTCGTAGAGTTATTTCTAAACTCCTTGATGTTTTCCTCACATGATGTATGACCTTAGTGTTTATTGCAAGTAGGAAGACCTTATGTGAATTGAATGGTATGATCAAAAAATTGATGGTTGAGGATGATTTGCCTAAAATGATAAGGTTTAGAATGCCTTAGTGTTGTTAAATTGAATTAATGAAAATTCTCTCTAAAGTAGAAATCACTTTAAGTGAGGAATATGAAGGTTGTGTAGTTAAGATCCTCTATATGTTGGGTGAAGTTGCTCTCAATTGGGTTTACCCTAAGTGGGGGATGGTGTTTGAGTAGTGAGATTGTAGAAATTGTCTACATTGTTCTTCTATTCTTACTTTAATTGGAAAATATGAATTCTTAGTATGCTTGTTCATGAAAATAGTATTGCATAAAGTGTGAATGGCATGATCTTTATATGATTGGTATGAATTGATTGACATCATCTTAGAGACATGTTGAATTTCCCAAAGAGCATGAGAGGAAAGTTTTGATAAAATCCTTCTTTTCTCTTGTTGACTTGCATTTTTATGTGCTAATTGTGGAGTTGACTTCATGAGGTAAGACAAGGAACTTGGTAATAGTCACTTGTAGGGTAAATTGTTTAGCCTTGTAATGGAAGTTGAGTCTCTTTTACCATGAAATTTGTTGACTCTCTTGAAAATTTAGTGACTTGATGATTTGTAATGTAAAATTGTAGGCTCATTCTTGAAAGGTGAAAGCATGTTAAGCTAAGTGTACATGTGTGTGCCTATGATTTGTGCTATTTTTTCCAAAATAAGGCTTACTATAAGGGTGAGTATTATATTAAGAAAAGAGATTTGTGGAATGACTTCTTATTTTGTTGTGATGTACTTGGTGTGATTTTCCATTTAGATTTCACTAGGAAGAAAAATGTATGCATGTCTTGGCTTGAAAGTTGAGATTTCTCATTTTTTAAAAGAAATTGAACTTGTGCTTTGCTAAAGGGTGTAAAGTTGTGTTCCTTTTAAAGGTTAGTGCATGAAATCCTATGCGATGATGTTATATCATATATGAACTGCTCTATGATGCATTGAAGTCCTTGTTGTGGTTAAAGAGTCCTAAGTGTCATTCGAGGACGAATGTTCCCAAGTGGGGCATATTGTAAGACCCCGAAAATGAGACAAGGTGTTTAGAGCCTAACAAGTTCGTCTTAATGTTATAAGGTCGTAAAATGCCTCATTCTGTGATATATGGGCAGTGTGCAAAGTTTGAAGTGATTTGGAAGTCGAACGTCAAGGGACGTCCAAGACGTTCGATAAATAGTCGCTTATGTGCCTCATGTGTGTATGCATGCCTAAATTGTATGAACTAAGTCTAATAAGTCTTGAAATGGTTTTAAATGATGTTTCATGTTATTGTATGAATTTTCGTGAAGTTTGGAGGTCAAACGCCCAAGAACGTCTGAGGCATTCGAAAGATAGCCCCTAAGACGTTCATCGTATGTTATGTTGGGGTCAAGGCTGTTTGGACGTCTTGTAGGTGTTTTTTTTTTATTAAAATTATGTGGAATGTCTATAACATGTTAAGGTTTGTAATCGCGTTGAAAACGTTTGGGTACGACTTCTAAAGGGCCCCTCAAGAGGCCCCAAAAGAAGCACCCCAAAGTTGCCTAGACACTGCCTGGGCAGTGTCCCTTGACGGACCCAACTACGGATTGTTGGTCCCCCAACGGCCCGTCGAGCAGGTATCGTCAAAGGGGACTTGACTTGGGAAGGTCTTGAGCTAAGAATTTGGCTAAGTCATGGACGACAGAGGTCATGACGCCCCGTCACTGACCTCGTCGCGGGTGGCCTGCAGGTTGGCAGCCTGCGTTCTGTTAATTAAAGGGGTGAATGGGAAATTCACCCCACGTCCTAACCTGACTATAATAGGTTTATTTAATTAATTTTAGGTGTATATAAGTCTTCTAAAACGTGATTAACCCATTCCCAAATCCACTCACATGTTTTAAGCCTTTCCCCTCCAAAATATTCTCTCTAGAACCTCCATGGTTTTTGAAGCTCAAGAACAGCTTGTAGATTGGATTATCATGGGTTCTTCATCAAGTTTTATATGTCTTCATGAAGATTAAGGTATGGTGGTCTTCATCTCTAGTTATCTTTTCATCTAGAGAGCCATTCTCAAAGATTTCAAAAAAGAAAAATATGATCAAAGTCCTTCTTCTTTAATCTAGCCATGGGTTCTTTCTAAAAAGGTTTTGAACGATACAATCATGAATAATTGAAGTTAATACAGCGGTTATAACGTGAATTTTACTCCAATTGCATGATGAACCCATGCTTTTTCACTAAACGATTTAGCCTTGCATGGGCTTTGTGATCTTGACTTGTCATCGATTGAATTATGATTCTATTACGTTGAAGTGATTGTATATGCTGTTATTTACATGAATTTATGTTTAATTGATGTTGAATGATCCATGAGGATCAATGTATGAAGATTTGGGCATGTTTAGCCTAGTTCCTATAGTTCACTGTAACATTGGCTTTCTTATGATCTAAAGTGAATTTCGATTAAGTTGTGGTTCTTGTAGCTACTGTTTTATGTTAATACCATGGTTGAATTGTGTATATAAATCATATATGACCAAAGTAGAGAAGGCTTGGTTTGAATTAATATAGGTCCTTCTTGTCTAGGGAGTTGTAACTTGTGATCTTGACGTTATGTTAGTCGCTATAGGAATTGATTATTGTTAATGTCTATATATGCTGCCCATAATGAAATATGAGGATGAATTATATGTAATTAATACAATATGGGTCAATTCATGATAGGTTAAATATGATTAACCTATGTAAACTTACCTTTCATGAGCTCCCTATATGAAGCATGCTTGTATCGACCTTAATGGCAAATTGTAGTCGTGTCTCATCTAGATTATGATTTCATTAGCTACTGCCTTAGGGTGATATGATTCATGAAATATGACCTATAATCCATATGAATGAAATTGGTTATTGATCTATGTTCTTCTACTTTCCTAGTATGTTGATATGTTGTATTATGTTATGGTATAATCTTGTAGCGACTTGTACATGGTTTCTTATATGTTTAAAGTACATATAGCTACTGCCATATATGTGTTTTATTGATGAATAAGGTGTATTGATCAATGATGATCAAAGGGTGAGAAATTGGTAAGAATGCTTAATTCCCCTACTCTTCTACTTCTCTATCCTTTATAGAAATATTGATGAAGCCTTGTATGGCATTGTGTGGTATGGTCCACTTATGGTGGCGGTGTTTACTTTATTGTCATTATATATGTGTTGACCATGGCCATGAAGTCAAACTTATGAACTTATGAACATGTGCTTAAGGTGATACTATAAGAAGCTTATGCCTATTTTCCTATTCTAGTTGTGAATTAGGTTGTGTTGCTATTGTATGAGCATGTGTATAACCATGTTAGGGTAAAGTATAGGTTCTTCCATGTATGTGTTAAGATGGTTAATAACCCCTTACCTATGTACCCTTATATGAAAGTGTAAATAGCTAAAGTTTGGAGTATTGATATTAAGGTATGTATTGTCTTGTCTCCTATGCTATTATGTGTTGAGTGCTCTGTGCTTGAAGTGTAATGTGGTCTAATAGGGTGGCTGACTTAATAAGTTATTGATAGACATTATGTGATCATGTTTGTCAATGTACACACACTCTCACTTACATGCATGTTACAAGTAGTATAAGTCATTGTGTCTAAATGAAAGGTAGTTCTCATATTCACTAGTGTCTACTACTATGCATAACAAAGTGATATTTATGAACGTATGATTTGTATTCCCTTACTAGGATGACTTTATAGGTATACTAGTATGGACAAGGGTATGGAACCTTGTCTATACATTGCACATGTGTATCTTGATAGGATAGTTCCTATATTTGGTTTTCTATGTACATGAAGGATGAATGTATGAATATGTTATGAATATGATGTATATGATATGATGAAGTATGAATGTGCATAGTGTCTTCGTAGGTTTATATGAAAGGATTGCTCATATAGTTATGCCTATAGAGTTATGCATTGATATATGAACATGTGTGACATTATGTGTTATGTGAAAAGTTTGCTCACATCTATGTATACACTCACACACATGGATGATCTAGTTAGTGACAAGGGTTTTGCTAGGGGTGCCTAAGAATACTCCAAAACTATATAGGTGCTTGAATATGGTATTAGCATAGGAATTATGAATATCCTAAGCCTGTGTTTTTATAAATAAAGGTAATAAAGGCTTTTCAATAAAGGGAACATAGCCTAGCACCGAGTGAACTTGACGTTGAGAGGTGTTGACTTCCCTTGGAGGAATATTCACCATTTGTCCCTTATATAGTGTTGACTTCCCTTAGAGGAATACTCACCTATGGACCTACATAAGGTGTCGACTTCCCTTAGAAGAATACTCACCTATGGACCCACATGAAGTGTTGACTTTCCTTGAGGAATATTCACTCATGTTTTCTCATGAGGTGAGGCCCCATTACCAAATGGTATATAGAGGGAATACCTATCTCTTAGTTCCATAAACTATGCTCGCCACATAGGATCTAGCAAAGTGATTTCACTTAGGATGCTAGAATGTATGTTAATGTTCTACCTTGGATAGGTAGGAACACCTTCCTTTGGCGTAAGGTTCTACAACACGAAATTCAATGTTTACCACCCATGGTCTTAGCGTCGGTTAAGGCTATGGTTTCCCTAAAAGGTAAAATTGACAATGGAAGTAATTGAATAGGATCCTAACTAGGAGGACTTAAGGTAAGTTACTTAGAATATGTGGAAGTAATGAACCCATCTAGACATTGCACAAGTGACTCCTTAGGAAGTCTTAGGAAGGTTCTCTAATGCATATGATTATGTATGTGTCCTTTATGTATGATATTGTAGTCTTGGTTTGGCTATGTCTATATTGCACTATACTTATATGATGGCATGTGTTGTCTTGTGTAGATGCTATGTATGGCCTTCTCTTGTGTTCCTAAGGTGATACATTGCACCAAGTATCCCTAAAGGATTACTTAGGAGGCTAATGAATTAAGAGTAAGGGTTCACTGTAAAGGGGATGGAGTTCAGTGTAAAGTGACCCCAAATTGTACTTAAATTCTATATGTGTTTTTCTATGATGTTTGGCCTTTGACTGTGTTTCTATGAAGTATGTGGATAATATAAATGCTATTAATAAAGTTTTTATGATGATTTACTCAAAATTGCATGAAGTATGATTTCAAAGGAAATATCCCCTTTAAATGCATGTTTTTGCATGGTTGCCATACTTAGTACATTCTTGTGCTAATCTCATTCTTCTCTACTTTTTACACAAAGTGTAGGTTATGGAATACTTAAAGGAGATCTATGATTGAGGAGCTTGATAGGTGATTTCCCAAGCTCAAGGAAAGGAATCCTTAAGTTCAAGGATGTCCTACTAATGTCTTTAATGTAAAGTCTTTAAATATTGTATAGTTATGTAATGTGTCGTATGGGCCGTGTCCCTAATGTATTCTAAAGTTATTGAGTCTAAGATGGCAAAGAGACTTAGAGTCTAAATATGTATTATGACTTATGTTATATATATATACATATGATGTGATGTTTCTAGCATATGATGTCCTATGAAAAAATTTAAATTTTCCGCTAAATTTACTATGTCAATGCAATGAATGATATGAGAGGCTTGTTTTAGAACTCCGAGAGGTCGACGACACCGGTTACAATCCAAGATTGTACCATATCTTCTAGGGTATGCTTTTGGGTTGTGACAGACATAGTGAGGATCCTTGGGACAATAAGTAAACATTCCCAAATGAACCATAAATAATAGTTAGTTAGGAAAGTACAACCAACACATGTGCAAGACATGTGAAGAAGCTGCCAAAGGAGGGGACCACCCTAACCGAATTCGGTTAGGGTAGTTAGGGGGGAAAACGTGTACAAGGGACCCCTCCATGTGGGGCATAACTTCCTAACTAATTCTAGACTCTAACCTACTGCCCTAAATATCTAACTAACCTAGGACCAAATGAAATAAACTAATTAGTGCACCCGAAAACCTAGGACCAAAACCGGGTTGACAATAACCTAGTACTAGTTAAAGAGACAACCTAGTACCTAACCTAGGATGGTCCAAAAGGTTATTTATTGTCCTAACAACTTAGGGGTACTTTAGTAATTCCCCTAGGTTACCCAATTAATTAATTTAGCAAAATAATTAATTAATTTAAAGGGTCTAAAACCGAAACTAAAAAGGAAATTTTAAGATTTCGGTTAAGACAAGAAAGGGACAACCTAGTACCTAACCTAGGATGGTCCAAAGAGTTAGTTAAGATCCTAACGACTTAAGGGTACTTTATTAATTACCCTAGGCTACTTAATTAATTAATTTAGCAACTTAATTAATTAATTTAAAGGGGCAAAACCGAAATCACAAAGTAATTTCCAGATTTCGGTTAAAACAAGAAAAAGACAACCTAGTACCTAACCTAGGATGGTTCAAAGGATTGGTTATGGTCCTAACGACTTAAGGGTACTTTACTAATTACCTTAGGTCACCTAATTAATTAAATTAGCAATTTAATTAATTAGTTTAAATGATCAAAATGAAATTCTTACACTAACCTTGTACAACTCAAGAAACATCCTAGTACTTAACCTAGGATGGTCCAAAAGGGTTAATTTTGGTTCCAATGACTTAGGGGTACTTTAGTACTTACCCTAGGTACCTAAATTAATTAAATTAAGGATTTAATTAATTAATTTAAACTCAAAATGTTGACCAAAACCATAGTCAACACCAATTTCCAGATTTGACTAAGTGTTATGTTCTCCTATGTTTAGTCAACTTAGGAGGGGCTTTTTGGTAATTGGTTAATTAGTTTATTAAATTAACTTATTAAAACTAAGTTTTATAATTCAATGTCAGTTCTTAAACCTAAAAATCACATTCAAACTCATAGAAAAGGCGACCCAAAAACAACAAGAAACGAACGAAAGAAAAAGAGAAAAATTTATCGATTTCTCTAGGGCAATTTCAAGGTTTCTTCAAGGTTTTCTTCAAGGTGGTCTTCGTAGATTAAGTTCTACATAAGGTATGTGTTTATCTCCTGGAATTCCTTCTCTAAGAGTATTTTCCTTCGAATGATTCACAAGATCTTCAAAACTAGGGTTGTTCTCGTCATTCTCGTCAAACTTCCCTTCCCTAGTATCCTTTTCGATTTCAATGTTGAATAGGTTAGAGATCATTTTGTTGGTATGTGGTGCTGGCTGTTCTTAACATGTATTGTTCTTGAATGATGAGTATCGAATGAACTTATGAACTTGTAATTGCGTAAAGTTAATCTTATCATGATAATTAAGGATCGATAATATGCTAAGATAAGTCCGTGATGTGTTAAGTGAATTATGTGCCTTTGGCTGAATGTTGACTTATTGTTATGATGTTATGAAGATGCTAAAGCCATCAAATGTTAATATGATGCTGTCCAATATGTTCTTAAAACGTGACACTAAAAGCCATAAACTAAGAATTGGCTCAAAGACATCTATGAAATCATATCTTGAATAAATTGGCTATCTGGTTCCAATAAAGTTGGCTAACTCTATTTTGTCAAAATGAATATATGCTAATGGCTAGGAACTTATGTAAATGATTAAGATATTGGCTAATGGTTCATACATATGGCAATTTAAATATGAACATACGTAAAAATTGTCTGATGCCAAAAAGATTGAATTGGTTAGTCTAACATACCCTATCCACACGAATTGTGAACGTAAAAACATTGAATTGTTCTTGTAAGTTAATCAAAGGTTAAAAGTTCATGTGTAGTGAATATTTGGATTATGCCAATAAATTGGCCTACAATATTATCTCCAAAAATATGTAATAGAATTGACTAATGATTCCATGAAATTATATTTGAATGAATGCTTGGCTTGTGCCAATAAATTGACTATGAAGTTATTTCCAAATTTTCTAGGCCAATACTAATCATATGTCAATCTTGTGTAGCCAAAACAATGAAATGACAACTCAAGTACTTCTAAACTAATTCAATGAATCCATAACCAAGGGCATTCCATTCATTGGGACAACTCCCAACATGCTCTACAAGAATGAACTATGAACATATGTAACTCATTGAAGGAAGTGCTCATCGTCCATAAACGATGAAATGAAGCTACTACACTAAAGTAAAGAAGTAACGTGAGTTATAACATAATTAAAGGGGTCTAAATTAAGTAAGTGACCAGAATGGTGTGTTAAAGGAAGTGAGACAAGTCTTACTTACACAAAAGCTAATTTTTTAAAAGAATACTCACAAATGAAGGTGTTAGAATGTGTGAGACTAGTCTCATTAACACCTAAGGATTATATGTAAGGACAAATCACATTCATCAATGTAAAATAAGGATGATATGTAAGGACAATTCACATTCATCAATGTAAAGTAAGGATGATATGTAAGGACAATTCACATTCATCAATGTAAAGTAAGGATGATATGTAAGGACAATTCACATTTTATCAATGTAAAGTAAGGATGACAAGTCATCAAAAGAGTAAATAAGTCTCAATCATACTCTATATGTAAGTGTAAGGACAATTCACACTTAATACTAATGATGAGATGATAAATCATCTAATGAGCTATGATGTCCTAATGCTAGAAGTCAGCTTCCATGATATATGAGTTGAATGTAATGGAACTTTATACTGAGCACCGATAGGCTAGATATGAGCGGTGATGCCTTCCTTCGGGAAGGACGGAGGTTCACGTAACTCTCATGAGATGAGACTGTCCGGCATGCCGGGTGTGGGTCTCCTTATATCTCCTAGTCTTTGAACCTATACTGCCAATATAGGGATCTAGCAGGGTTCAATTCCCTATATACGCTAGCATGTTTTGGTTTCACCTTGGCCAGTGACTCCACCTCTTTTCGGTGTGGGGAAGACAACGGATTTCATGATGCTCACATGATCTATGTCGGTTAAGGTTGGAGTTCCTCAAAGTATGAAAGATAATGAAACGAATGATACCGAAGGTGTTTGTGCAAGACAATCAGGAGGTGAAATCAGATTCAAGTAATGACATTAGGTCATTCTTGGTCATTGCACTTCATGAACCCGATGCGAGTCTTAAACTTCATCCTAGGTATAGCTGGTGTTTATATCAGCCTACGAATAAATGAAATGAATAATGTGAAGTATGAATGAACGAATGAAGCAGACTCTGTGTTTGCTAAAGAAGGCCATCGGGTTGAGGTCCCGTATGTTGGCACTTACTTGAGATGTCTTAATGCTATATCAATGATTCCAAGGTCTCGTGTATATGAAATGTATAATATATAAAACATGAAAGTAAGGAAATCAATGGCATAATCAATAGAGAATAGCTTATGAAATGTAATGAATACTTGATGTAATGAATAACTTGTTGTAAGGATAGTCAAATCGTGTCCAATAAAGTTTACCATAAGTAAAGGTCATAACTAATAATGAATCCTCAATGAAAATGATAAAGCCAAATCAATTGGCTTATATTGATTTTATATAATTGGCAAAAGATATTAGCCAAATAAGATTGACTTATAATGACTTGTTACATTAGGCCAATAATACAATAATAGGAATAGTCACTAAAGATTGGTTTATAAAGAATTCATGCCAAAAGTAAGCAAGATCATCAGCTTTAATGATATGCCCCAAGAACTATGCACATTATGCAATCAACTAAATAATGAGTATAGTCAATAAGTATTGACTTATAAATATATTCATGCCCCAAATTGTAGTTAAGTCATTTCCTTAATCTCTTGAATTACTTACTTGATTCATTGTGGGTATAGACTACAATGAATCATTGCACTTGTAAGTAAACATAGGACCAAAGGAGTTATTTAACTACACAACAAAAAGAAGAAAAAGACTGAAAAATAATCTAAGTGCACAAAGAGGAGCTCTCGGCCTAAGAGGATCAAAACCTCAAATCTTCGCCCGAGTTGTTCAAAATTTATGTTGATGATACTAATGTCTTGTAATCATATAGAAAATTAGTTGTGTGATTTAAATGCATTAAAATACATCATATTCTTACCATAATTCACAACTAACGAATTATGAAGGTCTCATGACTAGCCTTTCCAGAAATGGCATGTTGCTTAGGAAGAGCTTTCATTGATCATGCATAGATTTATGTGTATGTGTGCATACACCCATACTTAGTACAAGTGGTGTACTAACCCCCTACTATTTACTATTTTTATAGGTTCAGGTCAAAGGACAGGTTGACGACACTTGCAGCGGTTTGGACTTCAGCGTTTCTCCAAACAATTGGTAGGTCCTCATGATTTCGAGAGATGCTACAGATTTAGTCTAGCCTTAGTTTTAGACATAGCTAGTGGATGTTTTCCCTAGCGTTTCTTTCGTACCTTCATTTTGAAGCTTTGTAATAAGTCCGTGTTTGGCAAACTATTTATGATATATTCATCTTCAGTTTCGAATTGATTCTTTATGTTAGATGGTTGTTCTCTTATGTTGAGCTTAGTATATGATGTATCTAGTTAATAATTATATGAAGTCTATGTATACTTCATACATATAAAAAGTTTTAAACAAAATAATTAATTAATTTAAAGGGTCTAAACCGAAACTAAAAAGGAAATTTTAAGATTTCGCGTTAAGACAAGAAAGGGACAACCTTATTACCTAACCTGGTGATGGTCCAAAGAGTTATTAAGATCCTAACGACTTAAGGGTACTTTATTTAATTACCCTAGGCTACTTAATTAAATAATTAGCAACTTAATAATTAATTTAAAGGGCAAACCGAAATCACAAAGTAATTTCCAGATTTCGGTTAAAAAGAAAAAGACAACCTAGTACCTAACCTAGGATGGTTCAAAAGATTGGTTATGGTCCTAACGACTTAAGGTACTTTACTAATTACCTTAGGCACCTAATTAATTAAAATAGCAATTTATTATTAGTTTAAATGATCAAAATGAAATTCTTACACTAACTTGTACAACTCAAGAAACATCCTAGTACTTAACTAGGATGGTCCAAAAGGGTTAATTTTTGGTTCCAATGACTTAGGGGTACTTAGTACTTACCTAGGTACCTAAATTAATTAAATTAAGATTTAATTAATTAATTTAAACTCCAAAATGTTGACCAAAACCATAGTCAACACCAATTTCCAGATTTGACTAATGTTCTCCTATGTTTAGTCAACTTAGGAGGGCCTTTTTGGTAATTGGTTAATTAGTTTATTAAATTAACCTTATTAAAACTAAGTTTATAATCAATGTCAGTCTTAAACCTAAAAATCACATTCAAACTCATAGAAAAGGCGACCAAAAACAACAAGAAACGAACGAAAGAAAAGAGAAAATTTATCGATTTCTCTAGGGCAATTTCAAGGTTTCTTCAAGGTTTTCTTCAAGGTGTCTCGTAGATTAAGTTCTACATAAGGTATGTGTTTATCTCCTGGAATTCTTCTCTAAGAGTATTTTCTCTCGAATATTCACAAGATCTCAAAACTAGGTTGTTCTCGTCATTCTCGTCAAACTTCCCTTCCCTAGTATCCTTTCGATTTCAATGTTGAATAGGTTAGAGATCATTTGGTGTATGTTGCGTGCTGGCTGTTCTTAACATGTATTGTCTTGAATGATGAGTATCGAATGAACTTATAACTTGTAATTGCGTAAATAATCTTATCATGATAATTAAGTATCGATAAATGCTAAGATAAGTCCGTGATGTGTTAAGTGAATTATGTGCTTTGGCTGAATGTTGACTTATTGTTATGATGTATGAGATGCTAAGCCATCAATGTTAATATGATGCTGTTACAATTGTTCTTAAACAACGTGACATAAAAGCCATAACTAAGATTTGCTCAAAGACATCTATGAATCATATCTTGAATAAATTGGCTATCTGGTTCCAATAAAGTGGCTAACTCTATTTTGTCAAAATGAATATATGCTAATGGCTAGGAACTTATGTAAATGATTAAGATATTGGCTAATGGTGCTACTACATTCGCAATTAAATATGAACATACGTAAAAATTGGCTGATGCTGAAAAGACATATATATAGATGGTTAGAATAATTCTTATCTTAATCTATACACTATACAACGAATTCTAGTGAACTAGTAAAAACATTGAATTTTACTTGTATAGATTAATCAAAGGTTAGAAGTTCAGTGTCAGTGAATTTGGATTATGCCAATAAATTGGACCACAATATATCTCCAAAAATAGTAATAGAATTGACTAATGATTCCATGAAATATATTTGAATGAATGCTTGCTTGTGCCAATAAATGACTATGAAGTTTATTCCAAATTTTCTAGGCCAATACTAATCATATGTCAATCTTGTGTAGCCAAAACAATGAAATGACAACTCAAGTACTTCTAAACTAATTCAATGAATCCATAACCAAGGGCATTCCATTCATTCGGACAACTCCCAACATGCTCTACAAGAATGAACATGTAGTCTTGTAGATCTAAGATTAAAAAAAATATCCATCTATGAGAACCATAATATTCACACAAGCCTTCTCCAAGAGTATTTTGGGTAGAAACCTCTAATCTGTAGATGCATCTTCTATGAAGAGAAACTACCCAATGAGATAATATCATGTTCCTGTAGGCCTATTTGTTTCATATACTTAGCAGCCTTAAGGATATTTATACAACCTGATATGCTTTTGTTGATGTATATTATTATACCAATTATTATTTAAGGTCATCTCAAATTTAGTAATTGCAGAATTTGAAGAGTTACAATTCAAGATGAAGCTAAAGAAGATGCACAAACTCATTATTGTTTGTCTTGAATGTTATGCAATACTTGATATTATAATCCAACTCAAATCTTAACTATGTTTTTTATTAAGCAAATGTCAAAACTAACATATGAGATATTAATTAATTTATTGCAATTAATCTCTTTCTCTCTATCTATCTTTTTGTATCGATATTTTCGGTAGCAATTCTATATTTTTAGATGCAACCTATTTTTTTATATCAAGCCCTAGAACCATTGGTGGTTAATTAGAGATCAGAATTATTGCTCGTCTCTAAAGGTAAATCTAGGACTAGATTTTTTTTTCCTGTCTAATGGAAGCCTAAGACAAGAAATATTCCTCGTCTCTAAAAGATATCTAAGACAAGATCATTCTCGTCGCCAAAGAGTACAAGGACGAGGTTGCTTCTAGTCTCTAAAGAATATTAACGACAAGAAAGTAAATCTTTTACAAAATATAAATCGTCTATAGAGGGAATACCTATCTCTTAGTTCCATAAACTATGCTCGCCACATAGGATCTAGCAAAGTGATTTCACTTAGGATGCTAGAATGTATGTTAATGTTCTACCTTGGATAGGTAGGAACACCTTCCTTTGGCGTAAGGTTCTACAACACGAAATTCAATGTTTACCACCCATGGTCTTAGCGTCGGTTAAGGCTATGGTTTCCCTAAAAGGTAAAATTGACAATGGAAGTAATTGAATAGGATCCTAACTAGGAGGACTTAAGGTAAGTTACTTAGAATATGTGGAAGTAATGAACCCATCTAGACATTGCACAAGTGACTCCTTAGGAAGTCTTAGGAAGGTTCTCTAATGCATATGATTATGTATGTGTCCTTTATGTATGATATTGTAGTCTTGGTTTGGCTATGTCTATATTGCACTATACTTATATGATGGCATGTGTTGTCTTGTGTAGATGCTATGTATGGCCTTCTCTTGTGTTCCTAAGGTGATACATTGCACCAAGTATCCCTAAAGGATTACTTAGGAGGCTAATGAATTAAGAGTAAGGGTTCACTGTAAAGGGGATGGAGTTCAGTGTAAAGTGACCCCAAATTGTACTTAAATTCTATATGTGTTTTTCTATGATGTTTGGCCTTTGACTGTGTTTCTATGAAGTATGTGGATAATATAAATGCTATTAATAAAGTTTTTATGATGATTTACTCAAAATTGCATGAAGTATGATTTCAAAGGAAATATCCCCTTTAAATGCATGTTTTTGCATGGTTGCCATACTTAGTACATTCTTGTGCTAATCTCATTCTTCTCTACTTTTTACACAAAGTGTAGGTTATGGAATACTTAAAGGAGATCTATGATTGAGGAGCTTGATAGGTGATTTCCCAAGCTCAAGGAAAGGAATCCTTAAGTTCAAGGATGTCCTACTAATGTCTTTAATGTAAAGTCTTTAAATATTGTATAGTTATGTAATGTGTCGTATGGGCCGTGTCCCTAATGTATTCTAAAGTTATTGAGTCTAAGATGGCAAAGAGACTTAGAGTCTAAATATGTATTATGACTTATGTTATATATATATACATATGATGTGATGTTTCTAGCATATGATGTCCTATGAAAAAATTTAAATTTTCCGCTAAATTTACTATGTCAATGCAATGAATGATATGAGAGGCTTGTTTTAGACTCCGAGAGGTCGACGACACCGGTTACAATCCAAGATTGTACCATATCTTCTAGGTATGCTTTTGGGTTGTGACAGACATAGTGAGGATCCTTGGGACAATAAGTAAACATTCCCAAATGAACCATAAATAATAGTTAGTTAGGAAAGTACAACCAACACATGTGCAAGACATGTGAAGAAGCTGCCAAAGGAGGGGACCACCTAACCGAATTCGGTTAGGGTAGTTAGGGGGAAAACGTGTACAAGGGACCCTCCATGTGGGGCATAACTTCCTAACTAATTCTAGACTCTAACCTACTGCCCTAAATATCTAACTAACCTAGGACCAAATGAAATAAACTAATTAGTGCACCCGAAAACCTAGGACCAAAACCGGGTTGACAATAACCTAGTACTAGTTAAAGAGACAGCCTAGTACCTAACCTAGGATGGTCCAAAAGGTTATTTATTGTCCTAACAACTTAGGGGTACTTTAGTAAGTCCCCTAGGTTACCCAATTAATTAATTTAGCAAAATAATTAATTAATTTAAAGGGTCTAAAACCGAAACTAAAAAGGAAATTTTAAGATTTCGGTTAAGACAAGAAAGGGACAACCTAGTACCTAACCTAGGATGGTCCAAAGAGTTAGTTAAGATCCTAACGACTTAAGGGTACTTTATTAATTACCCTAGGCTACTTAATTAATTAATTTAGCAACTTAATTAATTAATTTAAAGGGGCAAAACCGAAATCACAAAGTAATTTCCAGATTTCGGTTAAAACAAGAAAAAGACAACCTAGTACCTAACCTAGGATGGTTCAAAGGATTGGTTATGGTCCTAACGACTTAAGGGTACTTTACTAATTACCTTAGGTCACCTAATTAATTAAATTAGCAATTTAATTAATTAGTTTAAATGATCAAAATGAAATTCTTACACTAACCTTGTACAACTCAAGAAACATCCTAGTACTTAACCTAGGATGGTCCAAAAGGGTTAATTTTGGTTCCAATGACTTAGGGGTACTTTAGTACTTACCCTAGGTACCTAAATTAATTAAATTAAGGATTTAATTAATTAATTTAAACTCAAAATGTTGACCAAAACCATAGTCAACACCAATTTCCAGATTTGACTAAGTGTTATGTTCTCCTATGTTTAGTCAACTTAGGAGGGGCTTTTTGGTAATTGGTTAATTAGTTTATTAAATTAACTTATTAAAACTAAGTTTTATAATTCAATGTCAGTTCTTAAACCTAAAAATCACATTCAAACTCATAGAAAAGGCGACCCAAAAACAACAAGAAACGAACGAAAGAAAAAGAGAAAAATTTATCGATTTCTCTAGGGCAATTTCAAGGTTTCTTCAAGGTTTTCTTCAAGGTGGTCTTCGTAGATTAAGTTCTACATAAGGTATGTGTTTATCTCCTGGAATTCCTTCTCTAAGAGTATTTTCCTTCGAATGATTCACAAGATCTTCAAAACTAGGGTTGTTCTCGTCATTCTCGTCAAACTTCCCTTCCCTAGTATCCTTTTCGATTTCAATGTTGAATAGGTTAGAGATCATTTTGTTGGTATGTGGTGCTGGCTGTTCTTAACATGTATTGTTCTTGAATGATGAGTATCGAATGAACTTATGAACTTGTAATTGCGTAAAGTTAATCTTATCATGATAATTAAGGATCGATAATATGCTAAGATAAGTCCGTGATGTGTTAAGTGAATTATGTGCCTTTGGCTGAATGTTGACTTATTGTTATGATGTTATGAAGATGCTAAAGCCATCAAATGTTAATATGATGCTGTCCAATATGTTCTTAAAACGTGACACTAAAAGCCATAAACTAAGAATTGGCTCAAAGACATCTATGAAATCATATCTTGAATAAATTGGCTATCTGGTTCCAATAAAGTTGGCTAACTCTATTTTGTCAAAATGAATATATGCTAATGGCTAGGAACTTATGTAAATGATTAAGATATTGGCTAATGGTTCATACATATGGCAATTTAAATATGAACATACGTAAAAATTGGCTGATGCCAAAAAGATTGAATTGGTTAGTCTAACATACCCTATCCACACGAATTGTGAACGTAAAAACATTGAATTGTTCTTGTAAGTTAATCAAAGGTTAAAAGTTCATGTGTAGTGAATATTTGGATTATGCCAATAAATTGGCCTACAATATTATCTCCAAAAATATGTAATAGAATTGACTAATGATTCCATGAAATTATATTTGAATGAATGCTTGGCTTGTGCCAATAAATTGACTATGAAGTTATTTCCAAATTTTCTAGGCCAATACTAATCATATGTCAATCTTGTGTAGCCAAAACAATGAAATGACAACTCAAGTACTTCTAAACTAATTCAATGAATCCATAACCAAGGGCATTCCATTCATTGGGACAACTCCCAACATGCTCTACAAGAATGAACTATGAACATATGTAACTCATTGAAGGAAGTGCTCATCGTCCATAAACGATGAAATGAAGCTACTACACTAAAGTAAAGAAGTAACGTGAGTTATAACATAATTAAAGGGGTCTAAATTAAGTAAGTGACCAGAATGGTGTGTTAAAGGAAGTGAGACAAGTCTTACTTACACAAAAGCTAATTTTTTAAAAGAATACTCACAAATGAAGGTGTTAGAATGTGTGAGACTAGTCTCATTAACACCTAAGGATTATATGTAAGGACAAATCACATTCATCAATGTAAAATAAGGATGATATGTAAGGACAATTCACATTCATCAATGTAAAGTAAGGATGATATGTAAGGACAATTCACATTCATCAATGTAAAGTAAGGATGATATGTAAGGACAATTCACATTTTATCAATGTAAAGTAAGGATGACAAGTCATCAAAAGAGTAAATAAGTCTCAATCATACTCTATATGTAAGTGTAAGGACAATTCACACTTAATACTAATGATGAGATGATAAATCATCTAATGAGCTATGATGTCCTAATGCTAGAAGTCAGCTTCCATGATATATGAGTTGAATGTAATGGAACTTTATACTGAGCACCGATAGGCTAGATATGAGCGGTGATGCCTTCCTTCGGGAAGGACGGAGGTTCACGTAACTCTCATGAGATGAGACTGTCCGGCATGCCGGGTGTGGGTCTCCTTATATCTCCTAGTCTTTGAACCTATACTGCCAATATAGGGATCTAGCAGGGTTCAATTCCCTATATACGCTAGCATGTTTTGGTTTCACCTTGGCCAGTGACTCCACCTCTTTTCGGTGTGGGGAAGACAACGGATTTCATGATGCTCACATGATCTATGTCGGTTAAGGTTGGAGTTCCTCAAAGTATGAAAGATAATGAAACGAATGATACCGAAGGTGTTTGTGCAAGACAATCAGGAGGTGAAATCAGATTCAAGTAATGACATTAGGTCATTCTTGGTCATTGCACTTCATGAACCCGATGCGAGTCTTAAACTTCATCCTAGGTATAGCTGGTGTTTATATCAGCCTACGAATAAATGAAATGAATAATGTGAAGTATGAATGAACGAATGAAGCAGACTCTGTGTTTGCTAAAGAAGGCCATCGGGTTGAGGTCCCGTATGTTGGGCACTTACTTGAGATGTCTTAATGCTATATCAATGATTCCAAGGTCTCGTGTATATGAAATGTATAATATATAAAACATGAAAGTAAGGAAATCAATGGCATAATCAATAGAGAATAGCTTATGAAATGTAATGAATACTTGATGTAATGAATAACTTGTTGTAAGGATAGTCAAATCGTGTCCAATAAAGTTTACCATAAGTAAAGGGCATAACTAATAATGAATCCTCAATGAAAATGATAAAGCCAAATCAATTGGCTTATATTGATTTTATATAATTGGCAAAAGATATTAGCCAAATAAGATTGACTTATAATGACTTGTTACATTAGGCCAATAATACAATAATAGGAATAGTCACTAAAGATTGGTTTATAAAGAATTCATGCCAAAAGTAAGCAAGATCATCAGCTTTAATGATATGCCCCAAGAACTATGCACATTATGCAATCAACTAAATAATGAGTATAGTCAATAAGTATTGACTTATAAATATATTCATGCCCCAAATTGTAGTTAAGTCATTTCCTTAATCTCTTGAATTACTTACTTGATTCATTGTGGGTATAGACTACAATGAATCATTGCACTTGTAAGTAAAACATAGGACCAAAGGAGTTATTTAACTACACAACAAAAAGAAGAAAAAGACTGAAAAATAATCTAAGTGCACAAAGAGGAGCTCTCGGCCTAAGAGGATCAAAACCTCAAATCTTCGCCCGAGTTGTTCAAAATTTATGTTGATGATACTAATGTCTTGTAATCATATAGAAAATTAGTTGTGTGATTTAAATGCATTAAAATACATCATATTCTTACCATAATTCACAACTAACGAATTATGAAGGTCTCATGACTAGCCTTTCCAGAAATGGCATGTTGCTTAGGAAGAGCTTTCATTGATCATGCATAGATTTATGTGTATGTGTGCATACACCCATACTTAGTACAAGTGGTGTACTAACCCCCTACTATTTACTATTTTTATAGGTTCAGGTCAAAGGACAGGTTGACGACACTTGCAGCGGTTTGGACTTCAGCGTTTCTCCAAACCAATTGGTAGGTCCTCATGATTTCGAGGATGCTACAGATTTAGTCTAGCCTTAGTTTTAGACATAGCTAGTGGATGTTTTCCCTAGCGTTTCTTTCGTACCTTCATTTTGAAGCTTTGTAATAAGTCCGTGCTTGGCAAACTATTTATGATATATTCATCTTCAGTTTCGAATTGATTGTTTATGTTAGATGGTTGTTCTCTTATGTTGAGCTTAGTATATGATGTATCTAGTTAATAATTATATGAAGTCTATGTATACTTCATACATATAAAAAGTTTTAAATTTTCTGTAAATTTAACTAGATGAATGTGATGAATGCAAGATGAGGCTTGTCTGCGACCTCTGAGAGGTCAACGACGCCGGTTGCGATCCAGATTCCAGAATCCGGGGTGACATACACTTTGTGTAAAAAGTAGAGAAGAATGGGATTAGCACAAGAATGTACTAATTATGTCAACCATGCAAAAACATGCATTTAAAAGGGACATTTTCTTTGAAATCATACTTCATGCCATTTTGAGTAAATCATCACCAAACCTTTAAACAATAGCATTTATATCATTTTCATACTTCATAGAAACACAATCAAAGGCCAAACATCATAGAAAAGCACTTATAGAATTTAAGTCCCATTTGAGGTCACTTTACAGTGAACTCTATTCTCTTAACAGTGAACTCCTCCTTTATATTCATTAATCCTCCCAAGTAATCCTTTAGTGATACTTGGTGCAATACATCACCTTAGAACCACAAGGAAAACCATAAAAATAACTAACATAAGCCAAAACATATCATCATAGAAGTATAGCCATTACAAGACACATTCAAGTCAAGACCATAAGACATTACAGTGAACTCCTAGTCATTATGCACATATACTACTTTACTTCATATTGAACCTTATGAAACATAACTCATGCCCCCAATCTAAGTCTACTAGTGCAATGTACATGTAAGTCCCCATAACCTCACACATACTTAGTACACCTATCATGAGACCACAAGCCTTTACATCCAAATCATATATCAACATAGTAAGAGAGGACAACTTCATTTATATCAAGTAAGACCTTCACCATATAGTTAACAAGATCAACATCATGCATAGAGACTCATATCATGCACATCTTCATGACAAATCGACAAATACTACAATGTCATACATAAAGGACATATACTTAGTAACATACATTAGAACACGTTCCTAAGATTTCCCTCAAGAGTCACCTGTGTAATGTATAAGTGAAGTCCCATACCCCCACCTACACTAAGTAACTACCCTTAGGTTATCCTAGTTAGGGTTCATCCATTGTTCATTCTACTTTAGGGAAACCATAGCCTTAACCGACATAGACCATGGGTGCTAATCATGGAATCCGGTGTCATCAAAAAGCCCCACACTAAAATAGGGTGGTCTACCGGCCAAAGTAGAACCCATCATGACATAGCTTTCTAGGTGGATCCACTAGCTAGTATCCTATGGTGGCAACATAGTTTCTGGAACTTGGGGGATTCATGGAAATAAAAACTCTACACCCTATGTTGGGTCATGAGGCTATCCACCTCATGAGATTTATAGTAGACCTACCTTCCCACATTGGAAAGGGACACACACTCATATACAAGTTCACTCGGTGCTAAGCTAAGTTAGCTTTATTGAAAAAGCCTTTATTAACATTTATTTATAAAAACATAGGCTTAGGAGAATCATCCCCTCATATGCTTAGCTCATAGGTCATAGATGAAAGTTCATCGACCTAAATCATGTGACAAGATCCTTTCACATGGACATCGCATATGTATTAGCACTATCTACTAGGATACACTTGAGAAGACCTCTCAAGGCTCCTCTATTGACTAGATCATCATTCATGTGTATGAGTTTATACATAGATGTGAGCAAACCTTTCACATAACCCATAATGTCACACATATTCATATATCAATGCATGAGTCTATAGGCATAACTATATGAGCAATGCTTTCATATAAACCCACTAATACACTATGCACATTCATCCTTCATCATTTCATATACATCATATTCATAACATGTTCATATATTCATCTTTCACATACATAGAGGCAAACCTAGGAACTATACTATCAAGGTACACATGTGCAATGCATAGAAAAGGTCCCATACCCTTGCCCATACTAGTGCACCTATCAAGTCATCCTAGTAAGGGAATACAAATCATACTTTCATAAACATCACCTTAATATGCATAGTAGTAGACACTAGTGAATATGAGAACTACCTTTCGGTTAAACACAATGACCTATACTACTTGTATCATGCATGTAAGTGAGAGTGTGTGTACAGTGGTCAACATGATCACATAATGGCTATCAAAACACATTGAGGCAGACAACTTCTTAGATCATAATACTTCATCAAGCCCAGAGCACACAACACACAATAACATAGGAGACAAGCCAACTTCATAATACACTTAAGACTCCTAACTTGTGCTATTCATGCATTCACATAGGGGTACATAGGTAAGGGATTATTAACCCTTTTAACACATCAATATCAGCACCTATACTTTACCCTAACATGGATACACACATGCTTATACAATAGCCATACAACCTAGATTACCACTAGAATAGGAAAGTAGGCATAAGGTTCTCATAGTATCATCTTAAGCACCTGTTCATAAGTTCATCAATTTGCCTTCAAAGCCATGGTCAACACATATATATTGACAATAAAGTAAAAACCTCCACCATAAGTGGACCATACCACACAATGCCATACAAGTCTTCTTCAACATTATTATAGAAGAATAGAGAAGTAGAATAGTAGAGGAAATAAGCATTCTTACCAACTCCTCAACCTTTGATCCTGATAGATCAATACACCTTGTTTATCAATAAATTCATATTTATGGCAGTAGCTAAATGTACTTTAAACAGATAAGAAACCATGTACAAGTCGCTACAAGATTATACTATAACATAATACAACACATCACATACTAGGAAAGTAGAAGAACATAGATCATTAGCCAATTTCATTTATATGAATTATAGATCATATTTCATGAATCATATCACTCTAAGGCAGTAGATAATGAAATCATAGTCTAGATGAGACACTACTATAATTTGCCATTAAGGTCGACACAAGCATGCTTTATATAAGGAGTTCATGGAAGGTAAGTTTACATAGATTAATCCTATTCAACCTATCATGATTTGACCCATATTGTATCAATTACATATAATTCATCCTCATATTTCGTTATAGGCAGCAGCTATAGATATTAACCATGATGACTTCCTATAGCAACTAACCTAACGTCAAGATCACAAGTTACAACTCCATAAACAAGAAGAACCTAGATTAATTCAAACCAAACCTTCTCTATTTTAGTCATACAAGATGTATACCCACAATTAAACCTTGGTATTAAACTAAAACAGTAGCTACAAGAACCACAGCTTAATCGAAATTCACTTTAGATCATTAAGAAGCCAATGTTACAGTGAATTATAGAAACTAGGCTAAACATGCTCAAATCTTCATACATTGATCATCATGGATCCTTAAACATCAATTCAACATAAATTCATGTAAATAACAGCATATACAATCACTTCGACGTAATAGAATCATAATCCAATAGATAACAAGTCAAGATCACAAAGCCCATGCAAGGCTAAATCATTTCATGAAGGAGCATGGGTTCATCATGAAATTGGTGTAAAATTCACGTTAAAACCACTGTATTAACTTCAATTAATCATGACTTAATCGTTCAAAACCTTTTTAGAAAGAACCCATGGTAGATTGAAGAAGAAGAACTTTGATCATAAACTTTCTTTGAAAACATTGAGGAGAACTCTCCAAGTGAAAGGTTACTTAGAGATGAAGGATCACCATACTTTTAATTAGTTGAAAACCTATAAAACTTTCTGATTCATCCATGGAAAACCCAGCTCCAAGCAGTTCTTGAGCTTCACCAACAATGGTGGTTTTAGAGAGAACATTTTTTGAGGGAAGTCTTCAATAGTGTGAGGGGATTTGAGAATAGGGTGATCACGCTTTTGATGACTTATATACACCCAAAAGTATCTAAATAAACCTATTAGAGTCAGTTTAGGACGTGGGGTGAATTTATCATTCACCCCTTTAATTAAAACCGATGCAGCTGCACTTGACAGTGCACCATCGACGGAGGCACCTACAAGGCGTCGTCCAGCCAACGGACCTTGCCTAGGGCTCCGTCAATTGGTACTTAGCCAAATATTGGCTTGAGAACTGACCAAGTCAAGTACAGTCGCTGAGACCTGACCAACGGGCCTTTGGTAGACCAACGAGCCGTCGTTTGGTCCATCAATGGACACTGCCCAGGCAGTGTCTTCGACAAGCCTTGGGTCCTTCTTGTGGGGCCTCTTGTGGGGCCCTTTAGAAGTCGTACCCGGACGTTTCCAATGTGATTACAAACTTTAATAAGTTATAGACCTTCCACATAAATTTCATCCAAAACAAACACCTACAAGACGTCCAAACAGGCCAAGCCCCATCATGATACACGTTGAACGTCTTAAGGGCTATCTTTCAAACGCCTTGGACATTCTTGGTCGTTTGTCCTCCAAACTTCTCAAAGATTCACATAGAAACATTAAACATCATTTTAAACCATTTAAATACTTCATAAGCTCATGAATCACACATAATAACATAGAACCACATACGAGGCATTTAGATGACTTAGTCGTCGAACGTTTCAGTCGACCCTTGACGTTTGACTTCCAAATCACCTCAAACTTTATACACTGACTCTAAACCATATTATAAGACATTTAGGAACTTATAACATTAATACGAACATGTTAGTATCTAGACACCTTATCTCATTTTTGGGTCTTACAATATCTCCACTTGAAAACATTCGTCCTCGAATGACACTTAGAACTCTTTAAACACAACAAGGACTTCAAAGTACCATAGAGCAGTTCATAGAATTTATAACAACATCATATATAAGTCAATTCACCAAACTTTAAAAGGAACACAACTTCACAACATTTAGCACTCAATGCACATAAGCAAGCAAAACTTTAATTCACTCACCCCTTAATGCATTAATCAAAGAGGCTCTTATCATGTTCATAGGAGGAACATCCTTCTCCTAATCATAACATGGTCATTACACCTTAATTCATTAAGATATCATCTTGCAAGGCCATACAAAGGCAGATTTCAACAATACTCAAAACAAGTAGGCATTCATACTTCAATGCACATAGACTTGAGTTAATTGCATCAAATAAAATCTTCATTAGTTAGACCAAGTGCTATGAAGGTCATACTCAACCATACCATGCTTAGTGGTGTCCATGGAGGAATGTCCTTCTCCTCAACACACTTACATGTATCATGAGTTCACACCTAAGCAAAGTACAAGGTCAATTCTTCTAAAAATGAGAAATCTCAACTTTTAAACCAAGGCATGAGCATGAATTCTTCCTAGTGAAGTCTAAATGGTAACTCACACCAAGTTCATCACAACAAATAGGAAGAAATTTCAAAAAATTTCAATTTCTAACATGGTACTCACCTTCACATTAAGCATCACTTGAGAAGAATAACACAAATCATAGGCACACACATTAACACTTAGCTAAACATGCTTTCATTCTTCAGAAGTGAGCCTACAATCATGCTTCCCAAACCATACAAGTCACATAATTTTTCAAGAGACTCAACATATTTCATTTTAAAGAGACTCAATTTTCATTATAAGGCTAAACCTTATATCTCACAAGTGACTAAAACCAAGTTCCTTACTTTACCTCATGAAGTCTAACTCACAATTAACATATTAAGACGCAATTCAACATGAGAAAACAATGAATTTTATTAAAATTTCCATTCATGCACCTTGGAATCTTAAAAATATCCTTAAGGTAATGTCAATCAATACATACCAAACATATAAAGTTCATGCAACTCATACTTTATGCAAGACTATATTCATCAACAAGCTTACTAAGAATTCATTATTTTCAAGTTCAAGTAAGAATAGAAGGACAAGGTAGACCATATCTACAACCTTACCATTTCATCACCATCCCCCACTTAGGGTAAACCCAATTAATATCAACTTACCCCAACTTAAAAGGACTTTAACTTAACAACCTTCATTTTTCATCACTTAAAAGTGATTACAACTTTAGAAGGATTTACAGTAAGTTAACATAGGAACACCAAGGTACTCTAAGCCTTATTACCTAGGCAATTTATCCACAATTATCAAGTTAGGTCATCTAATTTAACCATATAAGGTGTTCATACAATACAACAGACACCAAGGTCATACATCATTAGGGGAATACAACAAGGGGACTTAGTCATAAGGACTCTTTCTTTTCTTTCAACATTAAAGTAAGGTAACTTCTAGGTCAATCAAACCCACATCATCACCCTACAAAGATAAGAATACTACCCTCAATTCTAGGGGAAACATCAATTCCACAACATTAAGGGACTCACAACACAATAAGAAGTTAGTAACAAATCCACGACTCATCATGCCATAAGACTCTCATTCTTCATTCCAAATAGCAAATCTCCTTTTTACATTAATTATCACGTTCATATATATCAATTCTATACACATTTTAACAATATCAAATCAAAGAACAATTTAGTTGATTCTCCAAAAATGTTACAGTAAGTTGCCTAGCTTTACAGTGAGCATGCTTCCAAATATCCAAAAATGCAATATTTAGACAATTGAGGGTACAAGCATGGCAATATGAGATACCTAATCTTTACCAAGACAAGCATACTATCATCACATCTAGGATCAGGTCTATACAAAGAACTCCAATCCATACTAGGCAACTTATCAAGGACCACATGTATACAAAAGGAAACATTGAACACCTTTAAACACAAAATCTTAGGGTAGCATGCTTCCATATGTAGTCACTAAGCATTTCAAGCTCAAATCATAATAGTAAGCCACCATCATGCAAAACCATATACGAACACATCATTCCAAAAGGGCTAAATTTTACCATAATAACTTCTAACATGCTTTAACCATATCATGACACACATTCTTCAATCATAACATACCATTTCCCATAAGTCTCATACATAGTCATAAATGGCATCACATCATCAAAACATGTCAAAATTCACCTTCAAACATACTCATTCAACCATAAAACCAAGTTAAGCATTAACTCACCTTTTTCTCCCTCAAGCAATAGAGACAATCTCATCCAAGCAATCACATCTAAAAGACCACCGGACAAGAAAACATAAGAGAGAGACCTTATATAGTTAAGTTCTATGGCACGATATGAGAATGATGAAGAAGGGAAACTCTATCGTCCTATAGCCTCTCGTACCATTTGATGTGTCGCGACTCACCACTAATGCTACGAGACTCTACTAGACGTGGCAATATGAGACTCTTAGAACCTAAGACCAATTTATAAACCTGGCTCTGATACCACGTTTGTCACGACCGGGGAACCCCCTAGAAGTAACACGGCGTACTTGACCTCTCGGAGGTCTTATACTAGACCATAGTTATCATTCATCGCATTGGCATAGTAAATTTAGCGGAAAATTTAAAACTTTTCGTAGCACATCATATGCTAGAAACTTCAACTCATATATGTATAAAACATAAGCCATAATACATTTATAGACCTTAAGTCTCTTTGTCATCCTAGACTCAATACTTTAGAGTACATTAGGGACACGGCCCATAAGACACATTCCATAACTATACAATATTGAAAGACTTTACAATAAAGACTTTAGTAGAGAATCCTTGGAACTTAAGGACCCCTTTCCTTGAGCTTGGGAATCACATATCAAGCTCCTCAATCATAGACCTCCTTTAAGCATCCATAACCTACACTTTGTGTAAAAAGTAGAGAAGAATGAGATTAGCACAAGAATGTGCTAAGTATGGCAACCATGCAAAAACATGCATTTAAAAGGGATATTTTCTTTGAAATCATACTTCATGCCATTTTGAGTAAATCATCACCAAACCATTAAACAATAGCATTTATATCATTTTCATACTTCATAGAAACACAATCAAAGGCCAAACATCATAGAAAAGCACTTATAGAATTTAAGTCCCATTTGAGGTCACTTTACAGTGAACTCTATTCTCTTAACAGTGAACTCCTCCTTTATATTCATTAATCCTCCCAAGTAATCCTTTAGTGATACTTGGTGCAATGCATCACCTTAGAACCACAAGGAAACCATACAAACAACTAAAATAAGACAAAACATATCATCATAGAAGTATAGCCCATTACAAGACACATTCAAGTCAAGACCATAAGACATTACAGTGAACTCCTAGTCATTATGCACATATACTAATTTACTTCATATTGAACCTTATGAAACATAACATTAGTGGGGAGTTTGCGTCTCAGGGTTCTCCATAAAAGAAAATATGCTTTAAAAGGAATATTCGTATGCCATATATGGGAACTGAATGTAGACTTGTTCCTTTTCTCCCTTATTTCATTCCATGCAGATGAGCAACTGAATTTTCCATCAGTGTTGAGCTTCCAGGTATCTGTGTCTGGTAGGTCATGTTGTAGAGGAATTTAAGTGGCTAGAATGTTGGCTAGATGACTTGCAGGTGCTTGTTGGATCAGCATGTTCCAGTTCCATTGTCCATCTTTCCAGAATTCTGCTACAGTGGTATTATTGATCCTGTGACTATTAGTAGAAAAAATTGCTTAAGGCCCCACCCCTAACCAGTTATCCCACCAAAAAGAGCAATTGCCAGAGTTTATCTTCCATTGAATATGTTGCTCAACCTTCTGTCTGTTATGGATCAAATGTTTCCATGTTAATGAGTCCCTTGTATCCCATTTCTTACATATAAGATTAGACCTTTGACAATACTTAGGCTTCAAAAAGTCCCCCCAAAAGGTGTGTTTAGCTCTAAAGTTCCACCATTGTTCACTACAAGAAAAAGTGTTATTTAAGACCAACATTTCGAGATGAGTTAATAATCTCGTCTCAAAAAGTATATGTACTGGGACGAGATTTTAATCTCGTCCCTAATTCTATATGTAATTGCGAAGGTACAAAATCTAGTGTCTAAATAAATTATAACTTGATCCCAAACTCTAAATATAGTTGAAAAAACAGAGAAGCGGGAAAAAGAGCGCTGCTTCTGAAAAAAAATTAAATTTTTATTTTCATATATGCCCACCAAGATCAATAAGTTTAACCAATCAAAATTCATAAAAGAAAAGACTATTTTTAAATACAAAATAATTAAGTCGCTACTTATTTTTCAAATATCCATAATCCCTAATCGACTTCATCACATATAGAACTCTCTTGAAGTTGTACCAATCAAAAAAAATTAGGAGTACACTGCTAAAGCTCTCAAATTCCATCTAGAATTTCTCAAAATAGAGAAAGCAGAGGTTGTAGGTCATCAAATTCTACCCTATTTTGTAAGTTGATTTCAATATAATCCATTCCTCGGTATGCCTCTTCCTCTGCGTTTATTTTTTTCTATTCTTAATTCCTCTATGCATTTGATTTGTTCAAATTACTCTTCATGTCCTTATGCAGCATCTGGTCGTTCTCTTTGTTTTTTTAATTTGCAAAAGATTATTGAGTGAATTTCTAGTTGATAATTTTGTTTTTTTAGGCATATGCATGTTTGTAGCCTGAACTTTGTTGATTGAATTGTACATTCGGTCATAAATTCTTTGAAACCCAAAGAGTGTAGTCGACTTGGATACCAAAGATCCTAAATAAAGTATCTAATGTCTTGTTATTCAGATGCAAACATCTTGTTTAATCAATTGGCGTAGAACGCACAACAAACTAATTTTTTACAAAAATAACTATATGTATCCCCACAGTAGAAAGAATATATGCATCTTACTCCTTGTCAAAATCCTTTTGAAACACCCTGTATATATGTAATATGTGTCAGTTATTTTATCAAACATGTGAGCCAGTGTAAGGAGTGAATAAGTACAGGCCCTTCGTTGTTTTCTTCAATTGACACCAATTTATCATAAGTAAGATCGCAGGTAGATCTTATCGAACTAATGAGAATCATATAGAAAGTATATAAACCAACTTTATATTTATTATCTTATTAAGCCAAACAGTAAGAATAACTCAAAAATACCTCTTTATCTGTTTCAAGAAGAAATTGATTCATCCATATATCTTTTTCCTTGAAAGAATCATTCCTCAGAATGAAACCTTTTTGTTCTTCAGTATTTCTGCTAGTGCATAATTTAGTGAATATCAGTATTCCTTTTCTGAGGAAGTTCATTATCCAAACATCCCTACATAGATTGACACCAAACTTAAGTGAATGGAGCAATTACTAGTTATTAGAATGCAGATATTTGCATATTAGATCTGCATCATTAACACTTCGTCATTACAATTAGATCAAACTCTTCCCATGAGAAACAAGCTACTTCTTGTTCCTTGGTTTAAGTATTAGATTTCTGAAAATGTTTCCGAAGGAGACAACAACTTTGATTTCTTAGAGAAAGCCTCATAAAACATGTTATAATCCTCTTTTTTCTTTGTAATTTAAAAGAACATCTCAACTCAACTCGTCAGTAAATTCTTGTGAATAACCTTAAGGATCTTGTTCTGCTACAACATACATCGGTAGAGGTTAAGATGAAGGTCCTCAGAATCCACAATGCTCTTCATAAATATCAAATATTCAAGCATCACCTTGTTAAATTAAACATTTACAATAATCAGACAGGTTTAACAAATAGCAATATGTTTTCGAGACGCTTGGAAAAAAAGTTTGTTTAATATGTGTCCATCAAGAGTAATTGTGGAGTAATATTAAGCAACAAAACTTGGTTCACATGTGGGAAAGTATTGAGGTAACAAAAGTAATATATTTTATGGTTGGGTCTTTGAACCTTCCGTTGTGGTTCTTAACTGTCATCCAAAATGTAGTTCAGCATATTAAATAGCTTTGGGAAAATCTAATTCTGTAGGAACAACATCAGTTTCCTGTTTCATCTTCTTTTCTACAAAATAAGAGTTGAACATCATTTGTGATATGGTCATTATCTTAACTCATGCTTTCACTATTGTAGGATGAATTTGAAACTGTTGACATCAAAGATCATTGTAATCATATCTTGGACGGATGAACGCACTATGGAAAAAATTCAGAGGACACTTGCATATGTTTGTGAACAGCAAGTCAATAGTTTAAGTTATTATGAATATTCAAAAGGGAGTAGAAAGGAAACAAGAATGAGGGTTTCTAGTTAAGGAACATTTTTGTTCTTAAAGTTTTGAGGTAATACTAGAAAATAATCTGAAAGTTTTAATGTGCATAATTGCACTTCAATTTTGATTTGCTCAAATTTCAAATATTTTGAACCCCTCCCATGGAATCTCTTTATTTCTCCATAAGTTAGAACGACCTAGCTAGTTCAGTTTCATTTTTTGCAGGGACATTCACAAATTTATAAATGCTAGTTTTCTAGTGTGTTTGGATCTTTTTTAGTGCAGGGACATTCACAACTTGCCATTTTTTGCTTTAATGATCATTACTCTCATTGATCACGACGATGGAGAATTAGTTACGTATATGAGTATTTGGAGTTTGGATTCAATTTTAGTCTATTGACCCATGCTTTCTTTTAATATTTGCATTTCAATAGTCATTTTAAGCTTATTATTTTAAAAACACAGGCTAGAAGCAAAATGAACTCACAAAATTGAGCGATGTTTACGATGGCTCCTCATATTGATTGCCAACCTATTCAAAAAAAATTATATCAGCAGGTATCATCAAAACTTGTTTTCCCTATCTCTATTATATATATATTTAGATAAGTTGGATAATAATTAAAATAAAGTAAAAACTGTAGAACAGAAAATCAATGGCTAAGTCTCATGTTTACTTCCTTGTCTTTCCTCTTAGATTCCTTTTCATTACAAGTACTATCATTGATAACTATTATTTCACTTCATAATCTTTAGTTTAGCTAATAATATGTTGTAGTCTAAGACCGAAGAAATAGTGAAAGCCAACACATCTATATCCAACACAAAGATTGAGAAAAATGTTTACACTTCTCTACAAAACTGTTCGTAACTAGACCTCTTCTGTTTCTAACTAGACCTCTTCTGTTTTTTCTTTTTTATTTTCTTGGTTTGAAATAGCTGACAAGTAAATGAATACAACCCAAACTAGATTAGTGATGGCTATCATATTTTGTTTTCTACTTGTAGAACATTGCAATTAAAATGTGTACACATCTCAGCATTGTAGGTTCTTCTAAGAATCAGATTCGGATTTACTCGTCTATCATGTATCTACTCACTATAACCATTTCTCTTGCTTGAAACACTATATATATGTTGTAGAAAATGATCCTCAAGGTTTATTCTCCAACAATTAAGGATCCCAAAATTGATAAACATGATTCAATTGTCATCCTGTTTGTGTAGCACTATAGCTAGGAAGAATATGGCTTTGTTGGTGTGAACTACTTTGCTCGATTGTCTTCTTTTGATTGCTATTTTTATCCTCCACTTTTATTGTTAAATGATTTCAATAACAGAAGAATTGTAAAAATATATTGGAGAGTTCCACATAACTGTGGAAGCTTGACTCATGACATGATGCCCTATAATTCGAAACGTTGCATGAGCATATATTTCATGACTTATTAAAGGACGATCTCGATATGAAGATTTTATCATCACATATCTTTGAGAGAAGGTTTATATATGCACTCAAATTATTAGTTACTTCAGCAATGCCCACTTCTCAAATAGAAGGGGACTTGATAAACAACAGATCCTATAGTGACCTTTAAGATATACTACATCAGTGTCTTATTATTGAAACATTGTTTATACTTTCTTTTATATATTCTGTACAGCTGCACACTCCACTATAGTATCCTTCACTTGAGGGAATTGAAAAAGAAAGCTTTTCCAAGCTTGGATAAGATCAAAAGAACTAATCGCTTTCTCAACTTCTTCTTGCTCAAATTTGATTTTCTGCATAGCTGCGCAACTTCTATGTTTATGCTTTTCATTCTTTAATCCATTTGTTTCTATTTTCTGACCAGTTTTGTTTTGTTGTTTTCTTCAAAATATTTTTTAAATTCTTTGGCATCTCAACCTTTTCTAGTTAATATTTCTTATATTCTTGCAGCTTTGTTGTTGTATTTGGATAACACTTGAAGAAAGTTAGACTCCATCTCCATTTGACGTGAGCATTTTAATTTATTTTTCTGTGAAAGTTAGCTATGTTTTTTGGTAAGCAAAGAATCTCTTACACACTAGGAAAATCACATTAAGCACAAGGTTGCTTCGAGATTTGGCAAACTGTCCCAAGCATTGCAGATAGACTTATTTGCATAATAGTTCGTATATGACTAAAGGATATAATATAAAAGCTAGTATATAGACACTTTAATATTCACTTGGATGTCTCTCAAGGTGTTGCATATTCCTATATAATTTCTTATGCATGCTACGTTGGAACAACACTTCATGTGTAATGAATTTGATCAAATGTTGGTCCATGCCTGCTTTCTGTTGGAAATAGCCTAATTTTTCTCTCTAACAAATGTAATATACTCCCAAAAGCTAACCACATTTTGTAGATATTCACAACAGCTATGCGCTCTTGCATTTACCACAACGAAGGAAATTTCCTCGGTCCATTATGTTACAACTTTGCTCAGTTTTGTGAAGTTGAGTATTTCCCCACAATTACAGTAGACTATTTGAAATAAACTGGTAGGTGATCAAGTGTTACAGGATGGTTTGACCGAAGATAGTTTCACATATCTTCGATGCAAGTCCACTTTAATTTGTAATCTTTACTTTAGTATGTAGTCTTGTAGATCTAAGATTAAAAAAATATCCATCTATGAGAACCATAATATTCACACAAGCCTTCTCCAAGAGTATTTTGGGTAGAAACCTCTAATCTGTAGATGCATCTTCTATGAAGAGAAACTACCCAATGAGATAATATCATGTTCCTGTAGGCCTATTTGTTTCATATACTTAGCAGCCTTAAGGATATTTATACAACCTGATATGCTTTTGTTGATGTATATTATTATACCAATTATTATTTAAGGTCATCTCAAATTTAGTAATTGCAGAATTTGAAGAGTTACAATTCAAGATGAAGCTAAAGAAGATGCACAAACTCATTATTGTTTGTCTTGAATGTTATGCAATACTTGATATTATAATCCAACTCAAATCTTAACTATGTTTTTTATTAAGCAAATGTCAAAACTAACATATGAGATATTAATTAATTTATTGCAATTAATCTCTTTCTCTCTATCTATCTTTTTGTATCGATATTTTCGGTAGCAATTCTATATTTTTAGATGCAACCTATTTTTTTTATATCAAGCCCTAGAACCATTGGTGGTTAATTAGAGATCAGAATTATTGCTCGTCTCTAAAGGTAAATCTAGGACTAGATTTTTTTTTCCTGTCTAATGGAAGCCTAAGACAAGAAATATTCCTCGTCTCTAAAAGATATCTAAGACAAGATCATTCTCGTCGCCAAAGAGTACAAGGACGAGGTTGCTTCTAGTCTCTAAAGAATATTAACGACAAGAAAGTAAATCTTTTACAAAATATAAATCGTCTATAGAGGGAATACCTATCTCTTAGTTCCATAAACTATGCTCGCCACATAGGATCTAGCAAAGTGATTTCACTTAGGATGCTAGAATGTAGGTTAATGTTCTACCTTGGATAGGTAGGAACACCTTCCTTTGGCGTAAGGTTCTACAACACGAAATTCAATGTTTACCACCCATGGTCTTAGCGTCGGTTAAGGCTATGGTTTCCCTAAAAGGTAAAATTGACAATGGAAGTAATTGAATAGGATCCTAACTAGGAGGACTTAAGGTAAGTTACTTAGAATATGTGGAAGTAATGAACCCATCTAGACATTGCACAAGTGACTCCTTAGGAAGTCTTAGGAAGGTTCTCTAATGCATATGATTATGTATGTGTCCTTTATGTATGATATTGTAGTCTTGGTTTGGCTATGTCTATATTGCACTATACTTATATGATGGCATGTGTTGTCTTGTGTAGATGCTATGTATGGCCTTCTCTTGTGTTCCTAAGGTGATACATTGCACCAAGTATCCCTAAAGGATTACTTAGGAGGCTAATGAATTAAGAGTAAGGGTTCACTGTAAAGGGGATGGAGTTCAGTGTAAAGTGACCCCAAATTGTACTTAAATTCTATATGTGTTTTTCTATGATGTTTGGCCTTTGACTGTGTTTCTATGAAGTATGTGGATAATATAAATGCTATTAATAAAGTTTTTATGATGATTTACTCAAAATTGCATGAAGTATGATTTCAAAGGAAATATCCCCTTTAAATGCATGTTTTTGCATGGTTGCCATACTTAGTACATTCTTGTGCTAATCTCATTCTTCTCTACTTTTTACACAAAGTGTAGGTTATGGAATACTTAAAGGAGATCTATGATTGAGGAGCTTGATAGGTGATTTCCCAAGCTCAAGGAAAGGAATCCTTAAGTTCAAGGATGTCCTACTAATGTCTTTAATGTAAAGTCTTTAAATATTGTATAGTTATGTAATGTGTCGTATGGGCCGTGTCCCTAATGTATTCTAAAGTTATTGAGTCTAAGATGGCAAAGAGACTTAGAGTCTAAATATGTATTATGACTTATGTTATATATATATACATATGATGTGATGTTTCTAGCATATGATGTCCTATGAAAAAATTTAAATTTTCCGCTAAATTTACTATGTCAATGCAATGAATGATATGAGAGGCTTGTTTTAGACCTCCGAGAGGTCGACGACACCGGTTACAATCCAAGATTGTACCATATCTTCTAGGGTATGCTTTTGGGTTGTGACAGACATAGTGAGGATCCTTGGGACAATAAGTAAACATTCCCAAATGAACCATAAATAATAGTTAGTTAGGAAAGTACAACCAACACATGTGCAAGACATGTGAAGAAGCTGCCAAAGGAGGGGACCACCGTAACCGAATTCGGTTAGGGTAGTTAGGGGGGAAAACGTGTACAAGGGACCCCTCCATGTGGGGCATAACTTCCTAACTAATTCTAGACTCTAACCTACTGCCCTAAATATCTAACTAACCTAGGACCAAATGAAATAAACTAATTAGTGCACCCGAAAACCTAGGACCAAAACCGGGTTGACAATAACCTAATACTAGTTAAAGAGACAACCTAGTACCTAACCTAGGATGGTCCAAAAGGTTATTTATTGTCCTAACAACTTAGGGGTACTTTAGTAATTCCCCTAGGTTACCCAATTAATTAATTTAGCAAAATAATTAATTAATTTAAAGGGTCTAAAACCGAAACTAAAAAGGAAATTTTAAGATTTCGGTTAAGACAAGAAAGGGACAACCTAGTACCTAACCTAGGATGGTCCAAAGAGTTAGTTAAGATCCTAACGACTTAAGGGTACTTTATTAATTACCCTAGGCTACTTAATTAATTAATTTAGCAACTTAATTAATTAATTTAAAGGGGCAAAACCGAAATCACAAAGTAATTTCCAGATTTCGGTTAAAATAAGAAAAAGACAACCTAGTACCTAACCTAGGATGGTTCAAAGGATTGGTTATGGTCCTAACGACTTAAGGGTACTTTACTAATTACCTTAGGTCACCTAATTAATTAAATTAGCAATTTAATTAATTAGTTTAAATGATCAAAATGAAATTCTTACACTAACCTTGTACAACTCAAGAAACATCCTAGTACTTAACCTAGGATGGTCCAAAAGGGTTAATTTTGGTTCCAATGACTTAGGGGTACTTTAGTACTTACCCTAGGTACCTAAATTAATTAAATTAAGAATTTAATTAATTAATTTAAACTCAAAATGTTGACCAAAACCATAGTCAACACCAATTTCCAGATTTGACTAAGTGTTATGTTCTCCTATGTTTAGTCAACTTAGGAGGGGCTTTTTGGTAATTGGTTAATTAGTTTATTAAATTAACTTATTAAAACTAAGTTTTATAATTCAATGTCAGTTCTTAAACCTAAAAATCACATTCAAACTCATAGAAAAGGCGACCCAAAAACAACAAGAAACGAACGAAAGAAAAAGAGAAAAATTTATCGATTTCTCTAGGGCAATTTCAAGGTTTCTTCAAGGTTTTCTTCAAGGTGGTCTTCGTAGATTAAGTTCTACATAAGGTATGTGTTTATCTCCTGGAATTCCTTCTCTAAGAGTATTTTCCTTCGAATGATTCACAAGATCTTCAAAACTAGGGTTGTTCTCGTCATTCTCGTCAACTTCCCTTCCCTAGTATCCTTTTCGATTTCAATGTTGAATAGGTTAGAGATCATTTTGTTGGTATGTGGTGCTGGCTGTTCTTAACATGTATTGTTCTTGAATGATGAGTATCGAATGAACTTATGAACTTGTAATTGCGTAAAGTTAATCTTATCATGATAATTAAGGATCGATAATATGCTAAGATAAGTCCGTGATGTGTTAAGTGAATTATGTGCCTTTGGCTGAATGTTGACTTATTGTTATGATGTTATGAAGATGCTAAAGCCATCAAATGTTAATATGATGCTGTCCAATATGTTCTTAAAACGTGACACTAAAAGCCATAAACTAAGAATGGCTCAAAGACATCTATGAAATCATATCTTGAATAAATTGGCTATCTGTTCCATAAAGTTGGCTAACTCTATTTTGTCAAAATGATATATGCTAATGGCTAGGAACTTATGTAAATGATTAAGATATTGGCTAATGTTCATACATATGGCAATTTAAATATGAACATACGTAAAAATTGCTGATGCCAAAAAGATGAATTGGTTAGTCTAACAACCCTATCCACACGAATTGTGAACGTAAAAACATTGAATTGTTCTTGTAAGTTAATCAAAGGTTAAAAGTTCATGTGTAGTGAATATTTGGATTATATGCCAATAAATTGGCCTACAATATTATCTCCAAAAATATGTATAGAATTGACTAATGATTCCATGAAATTATATTTGAATGAATGCTTGGCTTGTGCCAATAAATTGACTATGAAGTTATTTCCAAATTTTCTAGGCCAATACTAATCATATGTCAATCTTGTGTAGCCAAAACAATGAAATGACAACTCAAGTACTTCTAAACTAATTCAATGAATCCATAACCAAGGGCATTCCATTCATTGGGACAACTCCCAACATGCTCTAAAAGAATGAACTATGAACATATGTAACTCATTGAAGGAAGTGCTCATCGTCCATAAACGATGAAATGAAGCTACTACACTAAAGTAAAGAAGTAACGTGAGTTTATAACATAATTAAAGGGTCTAAATTAAGTAAGTGACCAGAATGGTGTGTTAAAGGAAGTGAGACAAGTCTACTTACACAAAAGCTAATTTTTTAAAAGAATACTCACAAATGAAGGTGTTAGAATGTGTGAGACTAGTCTCATTAACACCTAAGGATTATATGTAAGGACAAATCACATTCATCAATGTAAAATAAGGATGATATGTAAGGACAATTCACATTCATCAATGTAAAGTAAGGATGATATGTAAGGACAATTCACATTCATCAATGTAAAGTAAGGATGATATGTAAGGACAATTCACATTTTATCAATGTAAAGTAAGGATGACAAGTCATCAAAAGAGTAAATAAGTATCAATCATACTCTATATGTAAGTGTAAGGACAATTCACACTTAATACTAATGATGAGATGAGAAATCATCTAATGAGCTATGATGTCCTCATGCTAGAAGCCAGCTTCCATGATGTATGAGTTGAATGTAATGGAACTTTATACTGAGCACCGATAGGCTAGCTATGAGCGGTGATGCCTTCCTTCGGGAAGGACGGAGGTTCACGTAACTCTCATGAGATGAGACTGTCCGGCATGCCGGGTGTGGTCTCCTTATATCTCCTAGTCTTTGAACCTATACTGCCAATATAGGGATCTAGCAGGGTTCAATTCCCTATATACGCTAGCATGTTTTGGTTTCACCTTGGCCAGTGACTCCACCTCTTTCGGTGTGGGGAAGACAACGGATTTCATGATGCTCACATGATCTATGTCGGTTAAGGTTGGAGTTCCTCAAAGTATGAAAGATAATGAAACGAATGATACCGAAGGTGTTTGTGCAAGACAATCAGGAGGTGAAATCAGATTCAAGTAATGACATTAGGTCATTCTTGGTCATTGCACTTCATGAACCCGATGCGAGTCTTAAACGAGGAGGCTCCAAAATTATAACTTAAGGCTCTACCACCTCATCTGAGGTA